>JAZHYW010028178.1:0-17412 GCA_037355805.1 Ixodes ricinus | reverse complement strand
TTAAAATAGTGCTTATTAATCACTAGATGTATTTTTAAACGTGACCGATTGATGGATCAATCCGTCCGATCACTGAAAACAATGTGAAGAAAGAATTACTGTAAATCTAAAGCACAGTTTAATTAACAACTTTTTATTGTGGAAATCCTGCCATAGTAGAGCGAAAACAGCTTACATATTTTTTAGTTAGTGAAAAAGCTTTATTTGCTTTTTTGCGTTCTGATGTTTTTGCAATAGAACATTACTTTTCTAGTGTTATACCTCCTTCTTTCGCGTTCTTGCTTACTTGTAATATGGCATTACGTAACTTACGAACAAAGTGGATGGTAGAAAGAAAGTTCAGCATTCCGATTTGCTCAGAAGAACACTGCTTTGTGCTCGTGTTTAACCTGACATAAATCTTTCTTGCTCGATGATTCCTCGATTTAAATAGAAAATAAATGCACGTAGAAAGCATCAAATAATAAACAGAGGGTAAAAAGAACTCTACATATCTTTTTGAGAATATTTTTGCGGAAAAGGTTTGATTCAAATCATCATAGTAAAACAGGTTTAAATCATCTTGATGTTCATTCTCCACCCTGCTCGGAGTGAACGCCCACACTCCAGTGTAACATGAGCGAGCATCCACGCGCCATTCTTACTTGGTTGCCTCGATATTCACTTGCGAAAATCGGTTGAAGTTGGTTAGAGTCGTTGAACTTGGCTTGGCCTCAATCGGAGCTTGAGTAGAGCCACCGCGTGACCTATTCGGCCGCGCCCTTTGGCTCTGCGCGAGCTATCTGAGCGACGCTAGAGTCACTGACAGGGTGACCTCCTGCACGAGCCTTCTCGCACCTTCGACAATGCTTCGACGTGCGCGCGCGCAGCCAAAGCACGACGGAGGGCATGGGGCGTGTGCTGGAGGCGTTTAAAAGACACGCCCTGCCTTTCTCATTCTGTCCGTGACTATAGCGAAATTCACCCTCGAGTTTCGAGTGAGAATCAAGTCAGTGAAGTTGAATGCTTCCCAAGTGGTCAGCGCCACCTAAATATGCGAAGGCGTTGATACGGCGCGATCGAGCAACGCTTTTCGACAACGAAATTGGCATCAACAAGGACTCTCAAGAACACGCACCTACATATTTGTCTGTCTGTCGTCCTGAGGTTCCGGTGTCCCTACAAAGGAACGTCTCCGTTGGTACCCAGCCCGGTTGAGAGTCACCATCGTCAGTTCCTGTCAAGTAACTGGAGCCGTCATTGCGGCTTCTATATTCTGTTTCACCTTATGATGTACCGCAGGAAAGGCTACAAGCGCGAGCTCCTTGCTCTAGGGCACATCTCGGCGGTACAAGCTCTCGTGCGTCAAGAGCAGCTCCCAACGCTATGAGCTCGCGCTTCTAGCCTCCTCTGCGGTACAACATAAGGTGAAACAGAGTATAGTATATACATTTTAAAGAAATGTAAACAGACCTGAACCTTTTTATTACTTTGTTCTCAAAGAAATACCTGAGAATCATTTTTTTGTTTGTTTTTTGATGGATCGGGGAGGAAAGGAGTAGGTCGAAACAAGAAAGATGCGTCGTCGAATCCCTCGCTGCGACGTGCAGCTGAAGCTACAGGCATGACGCCAGAATCGGCAAGGACGTCGCGTTTCCATTCTGGGGTGAGACCATGCGAGACGGTTTCCTGCCCGGCATTCGAACCGAGGACCCACAGACGGACAGATTGATGGCGGAGGATGCTGCATATCTGAGGGGGTAATTTGGCACCAGAAAGCATAACATAAGTCCCGAAAAAAAAAAAAAACGAAACGGAAAGTGGGTGCGACCTTGCGCTCAATTGGGATGTGTACGTGTACGTCGTGTTGGCATAAATGTGGAGTCACGGTGGATTATGGATGTTGCTGTCTTACGTATACGCTCCATTCGTCAAATGTGGAGGTCAATCGCCAGAAAAAAGATTTCGGCACACGTGCGCATTTTTTGTTCTTCGGTCTCCCGGGGAAATAAAAAAAAACAGTTTCTTTTTATTTTGTACGCGGGGAGCAGACATGTACGTAACGCGTTACAAGTAACGAGTTACTTGTACCTAGTTACTATTTTCGGTAACGAGTAACGTATTTAGCTACTTTTCAGAAAAGGAACGAGTAACGGTATTTAGTTACTTTTAAGACCAAGTAACGAGTAACGGTATCTCGTTACTTTTGAGGAGTAACGTGTACAACACCGCTTAAACGGCCTTGTTTTTATTCTAGCCTTAGTATGTGTCTATTGCGACAAAGGCAGATGGAAAACCCGAAAAACAAATAAACAGTATGACAATACAGCAACGTATATCGCTGAACACGTCAGTCGAACAGTTCGACTGACGTGTCCAGCGATAAACGTTGCTGTACTGAACTCTACAGCTGGGAATGTCCTTCACCCAGCGAGCACAATCAGGTTCGTTGGTTGAACTTTCTAGAACCGGGTACGAACCGAATGTAAACCCGGAGGTTGCAAACACGGGAAGGCCCATAACCCATTACCCGCTGTCCTCAGTGAAGGCGTCAGTTCCCTAAGATTCACCAGCTCTTCCTGAAGCACAACACCGCCGTTCCTTCGAGCGCGTCAGTAGAACGACGCTTCAGCGTCACCGCAAATGTATTTTCAAGGAAGCGGGGAAACATAACTGATGAAAACTTGGAGAGGCAGCTACTGCTTAAGTGCAACGACTACTGAAAAGAAAACAATAAACCATGAAACAAAAACAGTTGCGTATTTGGTCGTCGAAGTAACGCGAAAAGTAACTCGTTACTTTTGAGGTAACTCACGCGTTCCTTTTGAGAATCGGTAACGAGTAACGTATTTAGTTACTTTTTGAGCGAGTAACGAGTAACGGTATTTAGTTACTTTTTTGGGGTAACGTGTACATGTCTGGCGGGGAGTGTAGGGTTATCGCTTTATAAACGTTGACGGCGCTATGGGTTCCACGTACGTGCACTAAAACAAATATTTCAGCAAAGGTTTGCCTGCATTCGGGTCATTCCATTCCAAACGTCCCAGACACGGTGATACCGAGCATCGCCGATTTTTTGCGGGGAAAATCGTAGTTGTTTCCTTGATTCTAAGTGAACCCTAGCCAGTATCATTTTCTAGAAAAAAGTCTTGATTACGTGAGAGCTCTCTGAAATTTCTGGAACTAAGCCGAACTAGGTATGAGTTAAAATTCTCTGAAAAAACTAATTGATTAAAATGGGATAGCTCAAATATTTTTAAACACCCTGATGATATTGTTTTTTCGCGTAATGCCAGAGTTAATATTACGTAACAGTTTTTTTTTGTGTCGGTTTCGTTGGAGTAAACAAAGACAAAACGAGATATGCGGAGCATTCAAAACAGAAAACACTGTTTACCTTGATTATATATAAAAAAGAAACAGAAAAAAAAACTTACCTGGGCTGGTCTGTTGATATAGTTTACGCTTAAAAGTATTTGAAAACGAGCAAAGCAAACATGTTTCAAAAAAATATAGATATGAAAGTTTCCCCAAACTGACTTTTTTCTGAAGCTCCAGACCCAATTGACCATCAAGACACTTCTGATAAAAATATGCGGGACAGCTCATTAGGTACATCAGCTTCTCACCTTAACTAAGCAAATTTTATCAAAATAAATGTTGTTATAAGCTTTTTTTTAAGTTGGGCACCGGCGTTATGGATTTTCGTGGTACGAGAAAATTCGTGGTACGTGGAAATTCGAGACATGCAACATTCCTTCGGGCATCAAGTGCATCGAGTAGCAACCATGCATGCACCGCATGTATACCTTGAATCGCCTTGTTTTGGAATAAGTAGTAGTAAAATAAGGCACATGGTATGTCTCGAATTATCAGCGGCGCGTGCGAGTTGAGCCGTGAAGACACAGTACGACACCATGAAAAACAATTATGCCGGTGGTCAACTTCAAAAATGTTTTTCTAGCTTAAATGTATTCTTATAAAATTTGCTTATTTACAAGGTAAAAAGATGATGTACCTAACGAGTTGACCCGCATATTTTTATCAGGAGGACCTCGATGCTTCTTTTGGCTCAGAATCTTCAGAAAAAGTAACGTTTGGGCAACTTTGATATTTATTTTTGGGAAACCTGTTTGCATTATTGTTCTCAAATAATCTTAAGCGTATACTATAGCAACAAACCAGGCCAGATAAGTTTTTTTTTTGAATATCTTCCAGTTCAAGAGTCCTTTCTGTTTTAAATGCTCAACATGTCTCGTTGTGCGATTGTTTACTCCAGCAAAACCAACACACAGACACGCACACACACACGCACACACAAAACTAATATTATATAGTCACGAATAAAAATACAACACGAATGTGAAACTGAAGATAAACGTTTAATGAGGCGAACCTACGCCCACAAACTTAAAGGGAAGGGTATCCAGCATTTCACGTCGGAGACGGCAAGGAAACCGTCCCCAAGCCGCGAGTTGCCCCTGCTCTTATGCACGCGGCACGGTTCAGGAGTGTTCCGAACCAGAACACCCGCTGACAGCCCAGAATGGGTTGGAACTGTCCAGAATCATACAGAACCTATAAAACTAATAATTGGGGTTGTGTGGATATTTATACAGCGAGTCCTTGGTCAGCCATTTTAAAGTTGCGACGAGTCACTCGCCGTAGATGAGCAGATTTAGCCAGTGCGGTACAACCGCTAGCCTCGGGTCTAGCGGTTGTACTGGGCCAAACGAGGTTCGCACGGGGTTCGAACCCCGTTCCTCCACGGGGCGGCCACGTCAGTTTGCGAACATCGCCACGCACGCGGAAACATGAACTCCGGCATCGTAGGAAAGAACAATATCAGCAGAGTATTTAAAGAATAATTGAGCTATCCTGTTTTAATCGCGTAGCTGCAGAAAAAACGCTCACGTGATAATTACTTTTTAAGAAAAATATTTTGGCTGACAGTTTATTTTTAGAATTTTGTAAGCAACTACAATTTTTTTGTTTTTGAAGAAATCGGCGATGGTCGGTACTCGGTATTGTGCACCGTCTGGGACGTTTGGCATGGAATGACCTATTTATAACTAGGGTTCCGTGTTTTCGGTACTTATTTTCTTCACATTCAAGGGTTATTTTTCGGTCCTTTATTTTTTTGCCCGAATTCGGTGTTTTTCGGTGTCTATTTGTGATATCACAAATAGACACCTGATCCCACACATCGGGGTTTTTACCATATGAGCCCCGATAAACCCACCAACCGGGGTTTATCGGGGGCGCTCTAGAAAACACCACGTTCTATGCGTTATTTACTACTTAATAAGGCACATAGAAACAATTCAAAAAACAAGCAGCGTCGCGGTCAGTTCAGTACGGTCGGGTGCTTGGACTGGACACAAATAAAGTGATTTATAAAGGATTCCTGCTGTGAAACTGCGGTTTTTTCTTCTTCAAAGCAAGCTTCAATTCGGTGTTTTTCGGTTTTTACCGATTTCAGGAAAAACCCTTGGGGGTTATTTTTCGGTGATTATCGGTATAAACCGAAGACACGGAACCCTATTTATAACATACATGAGCTCTCCAGACGCATTTGATGGACGCGAAAACTACTTGGAGCTTTTCCGTGTGCGGATTTTGTTTTTGATAAAGCAAATTTACCGCCCCCCCCCCAAAAAAAAAGGAAGAAAAAATAGAAAAAGCTTTAATAACTCAGTTATTTCGAAGTCCGAAACATGCACGGCCGCTTGATCGCTGCCACTTCGCTACCATACCTGCCGCTTCGCCAGGAGATGTGTCAGCGATCCAGCTGAGTTTCCCGAGTTCGTCGCTGGAGCTGCAACCCAGCAAACAGTGCCCTCTCTTTTTTTTTTTTTTGCCTTTTTTGGACTTTGCGTTTTTCCGATTCGTTCCGCTCGTCAGCGCCACCAGGCTCAATACCACTCACGGCGGCTGCTCTGAGCTTTGAGCACATCCCGACACCAGAAGGAAGCCATGAAACCCCTTCTCGATTCTATCGTTGAAAAAAAAAAAAATCTTTTTGCGTGCATCGCATTTTCGAATCCACTAGCGCATGCATTCAATAACTTTTTCTACCTTTGTGATCTCGGAATAAAATGCCCCAGCTGAGAGCACCGTATCCAATACGTGGCCCAGACGCGTTCTGCTCTGGTTTGGTTTGGTTTGATGAATATTTAGATGGTATGGGTACTGTAAACGACTTCATTTTCGGGAGGACCTTATTATTCGCGATTTTCGCGACTTGAAGTATATCGCGAAAAATTTGTCTGGCGAATATATCACCCTATGATAACGAATACACAGCATATCACTCCCAATCGCGAAATTTTGTGCCCGCGAAATATTCCCGAAAACCCACAGTTCCCAACATTCGCGAAAAATGGGCCCGCGAAACAAAAGTAGTTTACTGTACTTTCATTTCTGTTTCTTTATTACCTATGCCTGAGTGCCTACGGGTGGTCAAACGCATGATGCATTTCTTGTGTTAATTTTTTTATGTTAGAGGTATAATGTGGTATTACCCCTCTCTTCCCCCTACGTAATCACCTCCAAGGAGGACCTTTAAATGTAATAAAATAAAATAAAATAAAATAAAAAGGCAAGCAACAGCACTTTGTTGAATCAGGCTTCCGACTATGACGCACGTCAGTTGGCCCCGACTGAAGTGCCGTAGTTTAGGGACTCGTCATAAAACACCTTAGTCCCAGTAATTACGATAATGGACTTCTCTTTGCGGCTGATGAATTGAAGCTTTTTGCCGGGCCGTGGTATGCAAACCCACGAGCAATTAAAGAGAAAAAAAAAAAGGCGCCAGTCTTCCGAGACGCGTCTTCGTTTCTGATGATTTCTGGAAACCATCGGCGCCGCACTCAAAGCACGTACGCATACGTGGCGCCATTAAAAAAAAAAAAAAAACGTGGCATTTTTGCATGCGTACCGCAGCTTCTCGAATAACAAAGGAAGCTTCCGACCCGGAGGAAAGAAATAACGAGTGCAGAGAATGGGGCGCGCGACATTCCTGTTCGAGCGCCGCCGTCGGTAACGAACGGTACCTCATTTGTGGTCCTATTGTGATCAACGCTCCCGATGGACACTTTGACGGGAGACAAAAGGCGGCCACAAAGGAGATGCGCGCCCGTAGAACTCGGCAGGGCAAAAGATAACCCGGCAGCAAAGCCAGTCCCCGAATTCCACATTCCCATGAGTCGTTCTCATTCTTCGAGGTACCATGACGAATGCTTCTAAACTAAGTGACTGCTACAGAGTTAAGCTAATCTGATAAGTTTTTTTTTTTTGGTCCTCATTGAAGCCCGAGTCTCGTACTTTCGTTAATAACCGTGTGCGGGAATTTTAAAAGGAGTTATGTCGTGCGCGACCTAAATAGATAAATACAGTCTTTGATTTGAGAATGTACACAAGAGTGTAACTTTTTTTTTTTTTACTTAGAAAAATAAACACGTTTATTTGTAGAATATTTTTTTCTCCAATAGCGACCATCCTTGTGAGAAAAATCACGCACAAAAAACAACAAATAAACACGGATGTCGTGCAGCCTCCAACTCAAGAAATAGCCTCATAGCTTCACACTGCGGAACGGCTCAAAGACTGAAATAAGTGGGCTTGAAGCCCCGAAGATAACGGGACCTGAAGGGTTCCGGTTATCTTCAGGACAACCTATCTAGCGTCGCCCTCTTGGAGGGTTAGCGCAAACAAACTAGCTTCCTGGATACTTGTCGCCGTGTCATAAGACGAGCTATATATATCTTTATGAAGAGTCTGTGCCTGAAAATGAATGATATCCGACGTTATTATTGCGTATGGCTGGCGCCTTCCTCGTTATCACAACGCTCGCTCGCAGTAGCTTTAGTAGTAGCCACAGAGCCAACTTTCCCACATCGTGCGCGGTACTGCGTGTGATGACTCCCTTTATCGGGGTAATCAACGGAAGCTGCGTCCAGAACGTCGTGGATATTCGTGAAATTGCAAGATTTGTGAAATCCCACCAGCCCTAAAGGCTGATGAATGTGACGTCAACCAGCTATAGGAATAAAAAAAATATAATAAAATTCCAATGCGGGCAGACAATGAGGGAGAGGAGGAGGAGAGGGCGCAGGGGGACGTCAAAACGCCGAGCTCTGATTGGTGCGATTAGTGGGTAGACCGTAAAGCTAGCTGCCTTTGTCTCCCACTCGTCGAAAGCGCTTTTTTTTCCAATAGCTTTTTTCCCCTTTTTTCTTCTTTTTTTTTTTGCCGAGGGGCAAAACAAAGGTATGGATGCCCACTGCCTGCAAGCCATATAACGGTCTCACAGAAACAGTTAAGAGGATATCACAGTATGATTTTATCTCCGATTCAAGATATTGACGAATCTAGATGGCTCCACCGCTCTGGCTTGGCAAAAGACGTTTTGAAAGCCAAGGTAATCTGACAAGCCTTCTTGCGCTTTCGTCGACACCTCCTCAGCATGAAATAACCCCAATTCAACTTCAGATTGGTGTTCTTTTTTGAATGTGTGTTCGCGCAGTATGCTCGGACACAACTTTGAGTGGGAAATCAGAAGAAGTGAGGACGATGTGCGCACGGCCTTCATCGGCGCTCGAGGTGCACGTCCACTTGACGGCAATAGCTTGCTTCGTTGTCCCAGAAAGCTGCCTCCGAGCTGAGACCCATTGAGTAAAGAGCTTCAGGTCAGTGCCATTATCAGCATTAGGGCATATGGGGCGTTTTTATTGGCTTTCCAAAGCGATTAACACGAGCGTTCTGGGCTGTGGTGTTTGCACGCTGGGCTAAGCATTTATAAAGTTAAATGTACAGTACATCGACGTGGAGCCGTGTTGGTAAAGGTTAGGCATTATACTTCACTGGCTAATTTGCTCACTTAACACGTGAACAGATGCCGCCATATTCCATGGGCAGGCCAACCTCACGGGGCCAATACAAATGCTCTGGAATTTAAAATAAATCCCGCAAGGGATGTTTTCTTTTTTCGTCAACTCAAATAGCCCATGTGGCAAAACTTACACCCGTTTTCACCTAAAAAAAAAAAAGCAAGTTTTGAACATTGTTAAAGCGTAGCGTGAAGTAGCCTCTTACAATATTTGATTGTCGGAGGAAAAAGCGATGCTTTTGGCGTTTGGAACGTGTACGCCCTTGATAAGATAACATATATGTAATCTAAAATTCACCTACATATATCTTAATTATCAACATGAAGGGGGAAATTAGTAATGCTCCGTGAGGAGCCGGACTTCTTTTACTACGGTCCATATGGTGAAAACAGGTATAGACTTTTGGATCATTCCGGGGCAAACATCTCCAAGCCCCTCCGTAGGCTGGCCAGCTATTGTAAAGCAGCTACATATCGTCGTTCTGAACTCCGTGGTAGTGCAGATAAGGGTTCGCATTGACTTTGTCCCACGCGCGTCGGGCGTAGTCCGCAGGTTCACGGTTGAAGAAAACTACGAGTAACCTGCGGCAATTGGCTCGTAAACTTTTGTAGCCAAGTTAAAATGATTTGAGTGTACAAGCTACTTCCGATTGCCGTCACGGGAGCCGTGACAGCCGTCACAAACACGGTGGCCTACGGTGGCCTGATTATGACCGGAGGGGGGGGGGGGTTATTATCAAACAGGCCACCGTAGGCAAAACACGACCCGACTTCGGCATGAAATTTCGACAAAGGAGTGGAATAGAGTTCTTGAGATAGGAGTGCGCCTATCATATTTCGAACGTTTTTCTGATGGGCAACCTACACAGAATCACATGTGATACTCAAAATTATGAATACGTGTTTGTGCGAATTTGAGCTAATGCTGAACGAAGCGGAGAGTGCATATTAGTTGTGCCATGTTGGCGTTTTGTCTGGCTGATTATCACGACCGATTTATTCCGACCAAATTAATGGTGATGAGAAAAATTGAGTCTTCGTGTAAATCAGCATATGACAGACGTGACTATGGGCTTGAACGCCTATCAGCACGCGATCATTATCAAATTTGACAACCTTTGTGGTGACATCTGAACAGGCCGATTTTGAAATGGATAGGGTTTGGATATTCTCTTTGACTCACAATTGAAAGACACCGTTTCTAAGGAATTTTTTACATTTATTTTTTGATGAGGCGACTTTTGCGGTAATCTTTATTTCATGATTCTACTAAAGTGGGTGGGTTTAGCTACGAGTTTGGGACGGAAACATGTGTTGCAATATAGTATTTCTTTTCGTCCTGCGGATGAAGGATATTGCTCCTTTAAGATATTTTACCATCCTTTTTCATTCTTTATTGTGTCGTGGCATTGTTGAACAGTGATTGTTGATTTTAAGTACCAAGCGCGTGAAGCTATGTTGTCGACGAGAACCAAGCAGCGAAAGTACACGGTCGTAGCGAAAGAACCTCCTTTTGGAGCTTATCGGCGCTGCCGTTATGCGGCGCGTTAATTTTACTGGAGCTGCGAATACTCGGCGACTACAGTCAGCCAAGATAACATGAATATATCCCCTCTCATGTAAATACATAACGTTTCCAAAGAATACTTGGCGACAACTTTCTGAAGTATGCAGACAAAATCTATAGGCGCCCGTGCTCTCGTGGACCTTCAGCGCCGATCAAAGCAATGCACGCGCACGCTTCCTTCAGGGTGGAGAATAAAATTCAAAATGATTAAAATCGTGATTTAAAGCGTGATTTTTATTACACCAGTTTCACTAGATAATTTAAATCATAGCTTCATAAAAAAATGTATATATATATATATATTTGTTCACCGTTTGCCTATCAGTTGATAATTTCCATGTGCATGGGAGTTTGTAATGAAATCAAAAAATTATTAAGGAAGTAAGATCACATTGAACACAAGCAGAATGTGACGCTCATTTGAGCGAATCGGAGCCCGTTTGTTCCTCAGCCACTTGGTGTTCCTTTACATGCAATACAGAACGCAAAAGGACGAACGGAAACCAACAAAATCATGTGTTTATAAAAACAGACACAAATTCAGACCGACAGAGACAGAGGCAGAGTCTGAAAGGAGACGACCGAGACATCCGTCAGCTTGATCTTACCTCGGATAGTATAATTGTTTTGTCTTACATAATAGTCCCACTTGTTGCAGTTTCCATCCAGCCCTGGATTCAACAAACAACGCGCCGCAAGGGGATCGCCGATAAAGGGACTGCGCGCCAACGACATCGGCACATTGGCAGCGGCGGCGGCAGAGGGAACACAAGACTAAATCTACCGATATACATTCCAGGTTGGATATCACTGTTTACTATTACATTTTGTGTTTAACTGAGCTGTGTTTTTGCTGCTGCTGCTGCTGCCACATTGTAAATTTCTGAGCTTTCAATCTTGTCTTTTTGTGCAGTTATATGACACCGTTGTTTTTGGCTAATAGAATTGTCTTGTGCTATGGCTGACGGTTGTGTGTGTTGTGATGAGCCGTATGACAAGGATAATGTAATGCAATGCACAGAATGTACTTATTTTTATCACCTGGGAACTTGTTCCGGTGTCTCCGAATCGACATTTAAATCGAAAGGTGCTACTTGGCATAATGCGTGGCGCTGCCCAACGTGTAGAACAGCCAAGTTAAGGAGCAGCCAAAGCAAGCCAGAGCCAAAACAAAGGTCAGACGAGATCGACGTGACCACCATACTCGTTGGCATAAACGAAAAACTAGAGTCCCTAATGGGGTTAAAAGAGTCTGTCACGGCTCTTGAACAGTCTGTAAGCATGATGTCTGCAAAATATGATGAAGTTCTTAAGCACATGCGTCAGCACGACGGTGACATAAAAAGTTTGAAAAACAGAGTAACCAGTATCGAAAACCGCGAAAGAGAGACAAATGTGCAACAGATCGCCCAAGACATGAATGCGCTAGAGTGGCAAACCAGAAAAATGAACCTCGAAGTGCATGGAATCCCGGTTTCCGAGCATGAAGACTTGCTGGGAAAGCTGAACCTGGTGGCAGAAAAATTGGAAGTGCCCGTACTGGCAGAAACTGATATTGCAGCCTTGCACAGATTGCCAGCTCGACCCGATAAAGTACCTTGTATAATCGTTCGTTTCGCCAGACAAGCCACCCGCGATCAGTGGCTTGACAAAAGAAGGAAACTTAATCGCACAGATGAGGACTGTTATATTCTTGAGAACATGACTAGACAAGACCGTGCTCTGCTCTCAGCAGCAAAGGAATGGGCGAAGGAAAATGGCTACCGGTATTCATGGCACCGAAATGGTAAAATATTTTTGAGGCGGAGGGACGGAGAAAGAGTGATTCTTGTGAAATGCGAGATGGACTTGCAAAACTTGAGGTGAACTATGCTATTGTTCCTGCCAGTTGCTTGTCATTAATGTACTTATGTCAGAACAAAACTTTTTACTGCTTCTGAGCTGAAGGCTCACCTTGAAAAAGACCACTGCAAATCGTTCAATTGCTTTCATTTAAATACGCGATCTGCTCGAAATAAAACTGTTGAGCTTGGTCTACTCTTTGACGAATTCAATTTTTTATTTGATGTTATTATGTTTACGGAAACGTGGTATTCTAATGAAAGTGACGTTTTCAGTCTACCGGACTATAATGGATACTATTTGAACAGAACAGTTGGACGCGGCGGGGGTGTGTCATTAATGCTTAGAAATAATGTGTGTGGTGAAAAAATAGAAGAATACTCATGTGTCAGTCAAGATTACGAAGTGCTGTCCTTGCTCGTTGATAAAATTATTATCTCGGTAATCTATAGGCCACCGGATGGAAACGTGGTATCTTTCTTTCATTTTTTAGAAACGTATTTCAGATTTGCTACCGAGAATGGATATGATATTATTTTGGGTGGAGATCTTAATCTTAACATGCTGCAGGATACACCTAATAAAATACAACTCGAACTGTTACTAAACAGTAGTGGTTGTATAAACGTAATCACATCGCCTACGCGAATCACGGCAGAATCCTCAACATTACTCGACTTGTTTATAACAAATTTTGACTTAGCTGATCTAAAATCGGGGATAATAAGCACGGACATCAGTGACCATCTGGGAATATTTATTTCTGTAAAAAAAGAAAAAGCCAAAACTATGAGGAACCAATTTCGTGGATCCTATCAGAATATTACAGCAATCAGCCTTCGTGAATTTAGATCAAAACTTTCAGAGCTCGACTGGAATGAGGTTTACGATGAACAAGACGCTGATGAAGCATACAACGTGTTCTTAAACAAATTTCAGCGCACATATAAAGAGTGTTTTCCCAATAAACCTGTTAGGTTCTCGAAAAAGAGTCGTAAGCCCTGGGTGTCTCAAGAACTTCGAATAAAAATTAATAAAAAAAATGCTTTATATAAACTATTCATTGTAACAAGGGACCCTGAAAACCTTAAAACATTTAAAATATACCGTAATAGACTTACAAAAGAACTAAAGAATGCTAGAGCAAGATATTTTAGTAATTACTTTATGTCTTCTGCAATGCGAACTGACGTGACATGGAAAAAACTAAACAATGTTTTAAACCGCTCCCACGGTATAAAGCAAATTGAAAAACTTTATCTTAACGGCATAGAATTAACAGAACGACCACTAGCAAATGCCTTTAATGACTATTTTGTAAACTTAGTTAGAGAAACCCCTAACGAAAACGCTTGCGCATATGTTCAGCGTGGAAATGTAAGCTCGATCTTTCTTGAGCCTGCTGTAGAAATGGAAGTGACGCGAACATTTCAATCGCTAAAAAACAGTACAAGTTGCGACCCTGACGACCTGCAGATAAGTCCCATAAAATATGTTATAGATCTCATATCTCCCTTTTTGACGTATATCTTTAATTTGTGCTTACAGCACGGGGTATTTCCTGAAAGAATGCAGATTGCAAAGGTCAGTGTTTTATACAAAAAGGGTGATAGGAATGACATAGGCAACTACAGGCCGATTTCAATATTATCAGTCTTTTCGAAAGGGCTTGAAAAAATTCTGCATTCGCGCCTAGTTAAATTTTCTGATAAGCATGATATAATCACATCGTCACAATTTGGATTTCGCAAAGACCGATCTACGGAACTTGCACTTTTAGAACAAAAAGATTACATTTTGCGCAGTTTTGAAGATAAAAAGATGACACTCGGAATTTTCATCGACTTCAGCAAAGCATTCGATCATTTAAACCACAATCTATTAATCAGAAAGCTGGAATTGTACGGATTTCGTGGTAATGCCTCAACTTTAATTACGTCATACCTATCACATCGAAAACAATATGTTCACATTAACGGCTTCTGTTCTGATGTAAAACCAATCTTATCCGGTGTTCCGCAGGAGGTATCTTGGGACCTTTTTTGTTTAACCTGTATGTGAATGATATTGTAAACGTAAACCCAGATATTAAATATATAATCTATGCTGACGACACGAGCTTATTTTTTTCAGGCAACTGCTGCGACGAATTAGTAATTAAAGCAAATAAAACTCTCAAGGACCTAGTTACTTGGAGTAGTTCTAATTCCTTAAAAATTAATGAGAGCAAAACAAAAGCCATTTTATTTCGTCCAAGAAACAAGAATGATAATATTACCAGCGATATTATCCTAAATTCAAAAATAATAGAAGTTATTTCTAGTTTTAAAACGCTTGGTGTCATCTTCACAGATCGAATGAGATGGGACGAGCATGTGAATTATGTATTGGTAAAGCTGTCACGCGTGGTTGGCGCGATATACCGTCACCGCCATATTTTGCCAAAACATGTGAAATTACTAATTTATAATTCATTATTTCTTTCCCATGTGAACTACTCCCATTTAGTCTGGGGAAATACAACAAATGCTAATTTAAATAAAATACTTGTCCTTCAAAAAAGTTTTTAAGAAACATTTGTAATGTTCCTTATGACCATCCCAGCGCGCCTCTTTTTAAGAGCCTGAGTCTAATGCCTGTGATGTGTCTCTATCAATATCGACTGTGTATAACCTATAAATCGCATGTAGAAAAGAATGCTCGTAAATTTCTGGAACTCGCATCTTTAACACCAAGAGTAACCGCATATCCTACCCGTAACACGGAGTACTGGATGCTACAAAATAACAAAACAACATATGGCGAGCAAATGACATCAAATACACTACCTAGGCTACTAAACTTACTTCACACCAAAAACATCCAACTTCTTACCATGTCATTTAAAGACCTTCGAGCATTCTTTTCCTCTAACATGACTGTGTAACAAATGTATGATATTTACCTTTTAGACAATACTACCATAAATGCATTGCCATCTTTTTCTGTATTGAACTGTGCTTTGCGTGTATGTATTCTTTTTCTGTGAATATTTTTTACACGAATTTTTGTCTTTTGTTTTGTTTTCTGTGCTACTGCTGCCAAATGTAAGGATGGGGGGCCGAGGACTTGTCAAGCTGCATCATGCAGCTTTTTTCCTCGGTCTCCCTCCGTCATACACCTTTGACGGAAAATAAAACATATTATTTATTTATTTATTTATTTATTTAAAGCCACTGCCTTGCGCACTTTAAAATAATTTTAAAAAGTTCTGATAGGCGACTTGCACACTGTTTTCAAGCTCAAAGGCCACAATTCAATGTTTAAGACTTTCTTTTGTGGCCTTGCACGTCTGTTCCGGCCAATAGACTGCTGACATTTTGCCTGGAGCACACTGCACAGGCAATGGCCACAGTGGCGCAATGTGGAGGAAACTGGCAGGAAATATTTTGGCTGAGAGCTTTAGAGAGAAGGGATGGAAAATACCACTGTTCGGCTCATGTTTAGATTTGTTGATCTTTATAGCAAATAAGGAAGTTTCAGTAAGTCAAAAAATCAGTCTGATTCTGCTCCAACAAAGTATGGCGGGGTTTACATTAAGAATAAAAAGGTTTTAGTTAAACTGACACTCTACGGCATAATTATATTTAGAGTGAAATTTTTTAATCAACGCTGTTTTCAGTGATTCAGAACTTTAAATAACCAATCTTCCATGTGTAAAAAAGATCAATCCCCAGAAATTTGTGCCATCGTATGCTTGCTCCATCTCTTAGCGGGTTATGGCAGCGCTCCCATAGAAGCCCATATATTTAATATACAAATATGACCATAACACTGAAACGTTACGCCTTGAACAATTTGCCATGCTACTACAGCATTCTATCATATACCGCTATTCTTTTGCCAAAATTTCAAGGTGATGACATCTAAACGGCAGGTTGCTCAGTCGAATAAGCGCAGCTCTTAGGCCCCCGTTTCCGGCTTGAGCGGCGTCGGCGTCGCCGTCGCCGTCGGCGTAACCGTAAGGTCACGTGACCCCCCCCCTCGAGGTCACGTGACCCCCGTGAGGTGAGATGAGGGAGGAGGTATACCCTCCCTTCAGTACCTTCCCTCCTCCCTCAAGAGCTACGCTCCAATTCGGCGTTACAGGGAGTTGTAAACGGCTTTCATTTTTTGATGTGTTGCTACTACGGATAGTACCTAAGTTAATCAATATGTACAGTTTATTCTTGGGTATAAAAAAACTCGGTATGATTTTGTAACTTAATTTCCCAATGTTATGGCAAATTCTGTAGTGCCTAAATCGTGTATTACATCTGTAGAAAAATATATTTCGGAGGCATCTCACGCAAATTTTTGAGAAACAGCGAAGTTCAAACGAGCACAATTTCAAAATATAACAAAGTACGAGATTGGCAACAAGAATAATCGATAATGTGCTGGGTAGATTTTCTTTTTCTCAAAATTATTTACGATAATTTCTAGTATTCCGCTACTGACATAAATACACTAGCAAACAAATACAGCAGATTTATTTTACGATTATTTAAAAGTATAAAACGTTTTCAAAATATCCTTGCTAATTATTAATGTGATGTGGTTACGACAAAATTGATTTTTATTGTAAGCAGTGGGAGCACTTCGGCGAGTACCCAATTTAGGAGAGCATGATTGTTCTTGTGAAGTTAACATTTACATGTAAAAAGTAATATTTGATAATGTCCTAAATGTTTACATTATATTGATCATCCTAATCGTCCAAAACACAAAGCAAAACAAAACAAAAAAGAAAAACACGAGACAAGAGCGTATTAAAATATCCGATTTGATATCACATTCCTCGAAGACGGCTGAAGCCCAAGATTTTGAAATAGCACCAGCTTGTAGTCGACGTCTTTAAATTTTGTATTTCGTCGCCAGTTGACAACTCGGTCGATGTCAAAACGTCCCTGGACAAGGCGCGGGTTCTCAAATTTGAAATGAACGAATGCCTGAAAACAGTCGAACCATGGCCACTTCAAGACAAGTCTTCTCAAATATGGCTCATTATGGAGGATTTGCATTAGCAGCAGCCTGTAGTCGAGGGTCCTGAATTTTGTATTTCGTAACCAGCTCAGCTCTCGGTCGATCTCAAAACGTTCCTGGATGAGTTCCA
>JAZHYW010028177.1:0-16135 GCA_037355805.1 Ixodes ricinus | reverse complement strand
TCGCCTGGATGGATGGATGGATGGTAATGGGTGGCCATACCCTTTGTAACGGGCGGCAGCTTGCGCAACCTAGCCTAACATTTCGTCATCCCTTTTTTTTTAATTTGTATAATTTCATTTTAACACTTCCACCCCCCCCCCGTCTTTTTAAAGTGATAACATTGCTTATTTTTATCTGTATTTTTGTATCCTTCCCTAGAGCTTTTCCACCAATCTTCTAATCTCCTCTTAGTTACCGCAATTCTTTCCTTATCCATTCGTCCATCCATGTCCGGAAAACCCAGTGCCCCCTCCGAATTCGTAGTCACGCCCCCCAAGAGGGTGGGACGAAGCCCCGTGCACCTTAAAATTCCATGTTCTATAGTTTCCCTTTCGCGGTTGCATATGTTGCATAGAGTGTCTATTTCCTGGAATTTAGCGCTATATGTTTTCGTTCTTAGCACCCCCGTTCTAGCTTCAAAGAGCAATGAGCTCCCCAATGAATTATCATACAACTGTACCTTCTTTATTTCTTGTTTTTTGTGCCCTGTATATTGTTAAAGCTGATTTCCCCTGCATTCTCTCTTCCCATAGTTTCCTTTACTCCCTTTTCTACTGATATGCTCTGATCGGCCCCATCTCGTTGAATGTATTTAAATCTCAGCTTGCGGGTTCGTTTTGTCCACTTAGTGTTTAGACTTTTCATATATAGATGAAAAGGCTGTTCTGGCTGAGTTGATGGGGTAAACGGCGCCTCATTTTTCTCTAATTTTTTTGAGGCTGCTATTGCATGGAGAGAAAAACTAACACGTGTTTCGTTGGTGAACCATGAACTTGAAGGACGGTATTTACGATATTTACTGAGAGTAAATGGGTATAAACGGCATTTACTGCGAGCACAAAACTCCTTGCACCGCCTCTTTACTATACATGTATACATGGCAACCGTAGTTCGCTTCATCGTATCTGGCCAGCGCTGTTCGTAAGCAAAGGTCCACAACAAACTTGTAAGACAAAAAGAAAAGAAGTAAACATTGCATGAAAGATTATAAAAAAAATTAAAAAAAAACATTATGAGTTTTGACTTGTTTGGGAGACATGGGAGGGAAACTTATGTATAAGTGTTGGCTTATGTTTAGAGTTCTTTCCCAAACACAAACAAACGAAAGTTTTCATCGCGCGCGTTCGCAGTGACGGGCAACGGCGTCGATACGGGAGCCGCTGTTCGACGCCAGTCGGTCGATATATTAGTCCACTCCAGGGTGAAAACAAAAACCTAATTTAACAAATAAAAAAATTAGATTTACTTGTTTTCAAATCAGATTAATTTGATTCACGTCACTGTATGCCTTTAAAATAGTGCTTATTAATCACTAGATGTATTTTTAAACGTGACCGATAGATGGATCAATCCGTCCGATCACTGAAAACAATGTGGAAGAAAGAATTACTGTAAATCTAAAGCACAGTTTAATTAACAACTTTTTATTGTGGAAATCCTGCCATAGTAGAGCGAAAACAGCTACATATTTTTTAGTTAGTGAAAAAGCTTTATTTGCTTTTTTGCGTTCTGATGTTTTTGCAATAGAACATTACTTTTCTAGTGTTATACCTCCTTCTTTCGCGTTCTTGCTTACTTGTAATATGGCATTACGTAACTTACGAACAAAGTGGATGGTAGAAAGAAAGTTCAGCATTCCGATTTGCTCAGAAGAACACTGCTTTGTGCTCGTGTTTAACCTGACATAAATCTTTCTTGCTCGATGATTCCTCGATTTAAATAGAAAATAAATGCACGTAGAAAGCATCAAATAATAAACAGAGGGTAAAAAGAACTCTACATATCTTTTTGAGAATATTTTTGCGGAAAAGGTTTGATTCAAATCATCATAGTAAAACAGATTTAAATCATCTTGATGTTCATTCTCCACCCTGCTCGGAGTGAACGCCCACACTCCAGTGTAACATGAGCGAGCATCCACGCGCCATTCTTACTTGGTTGCCTCGATATTCACTTGCGAAAATCGGTTGAAGTTGGTTAGAGTCGTTGAACTTGGCTTGGCCTCAATCGGAGCTTGAGTAGAGCCACCGCGTGACCTATTCGGCCGCGCCCTTTGGCTCTGCGCGAGCTATCTGAGCGACGCTAGAGTCACTGACAGGGTGACCTCCTGCACGAGCCTTCCGCACCTTCGACAATGCTTCGACGTGCGCGCGCGCAGCCAAAGCACGACGGAGGGCATGGGGCGTGTGCTGGAGGCGTTTAAAAGACACGCCCTGCCTTTCTCATTCTGTCCGTGACTATAGCGAAATTCACCCTCGAGTTTCGAGTGAGAATCAAGTCAGTGAAGTTGAATGCTTCTCAAGTGGTCAGCGCCACCTAAATATGCGAAGGCGTTGATACGGCGCGATCGAGCAACGCTTTTCGACAACGAAATTGGCATCAACAAGGACTCTCAAGAACACGCACCTACATATTTGTCTGTCTGTCGTCCTGAGGTTCCGGTGTCCCTACAAAGGAACGTCTCCGTTGGTACCCAGCCCGGTTGAGAGTCACCATCGTCAGTTCCTGTCAAGTAACTGGAGCCGTCATTGCGGCTTATACTCTGTTTCACCTTATGATGTACCGCAGGAAAGGCTACAAGCGCGAGCTCCTTGCTCTAGGGCACATCTCGGCCGTACAAGCTCTCGTGCGTCAAGAGCAGCTCCCAACGCTATGAGCTCGCGCTTCTAGCCTCCTCTGCGGTACAACATAAGGTGAAACAGAGTATAGTATATACATTTTAAAGAAATGTAAACAGACCTGAACCTTTTTATTACTTTGTTCTCAAAGAAATACCTGAGAATCATTTTTTTGTTTGTTTTTTGATGGATCGGGGAGGAAAGGAGTAGGTCGAAACAAGAAAGATGCGTCGTCTAATCCCTCGCTGCGACGTGCAGCTGAAGCTACAGGCATGACGCCAGAATCGGCAAGGACGTCGCGTTTCCATTCTGGGGTGAGACCATGCGAGACGGTTTCCTGCCCGGCATTCGAACCGAGGACCCACAGACGAACAGATTGATGGCGGAGGATGCTGCATATCTGAGGGGGTAATTTGGCACCAAAAAGCATAACATAAGTCCCGAAAAAAAAAAAAACGAAACGGAAAGTGGGTGCGACCTTGCGCTCAATTGGGATGTGTACGTGTACGTCGTGTTGGCATAAATGTGGAGTCACGGTGGATTATGGATGTTGCTGTCTTACGTATACGCTCCATTCGTCAAATGTGGAGGTCAATCGCCAGAAAAGAGATTTCGGCACACGTGCGCATTTTTTGTTCTTCGGTCTCCCGGCGAAATAAAAAAAAACAGTTTCTTTTTATTTTGTACGCGGGGAGCAGACATGTACGTAACGCGTTACAAGTAACGAGTTACTTGTACCTAGTTACTATTTTCGGTAACGAGTGACGTATTTAGCTACTTTTCAGAAAAGGAACGAGTAACGGTATTTAGTTACTTTTAAGACCAAGTAACGAGTAACGGTATCTCGTTACTTTTGAGGAGTAACGTGTACAACACCGCTTAAACGGCCTTGTTTTTATTCTAGCCTTAGTATGTGTCTATTGCGACAAAGGCAGATGGAAAACCCGAAAAACAAATAAACAGTATGACAATACAGCAACGTATATCGCTGAACAGGTCAGTCGAACAGTTCGACTGACGTGTCCAGCGATAAACGTTGCTGTACTGAACTCTACAGCTGGGAATGTCCTTCACCCAGCGAGCACAATCAGGTTCGTTGGTTGAACTTTCTAGAACCGGGTACGAACCGAATGTAAACCCGGAGGTTGCAAACACGGGAAGGCCCATAACCCATTACCCGCTGTCCTCAGTGAAGGCGTCATTCCCTAAGATTCACCAGCTCTTCCTGAAGCACAACACCGCCGTTCCTTTGAGCGCGTCAGTAGAACGACGCTTCAGCGTCACCGCAAATGTATTTTCAAGGAAGCGGGGAAACATAACTGATGAAAACTTGGAGAGGCAGCTACTGCTTAAGTGCAACGACTACTGAAAAGAAAACAATAAACCATGAAACAAAAACAGTTGCGTATTTGGTCGTCAAAGTAACGCGAAAAGTAACTCGTTACTTTTGAGGTAACTCACGCGTTCCTTTTGAAAATCGGTAACGAGTAACGTATTTAGTTACTTTTTGAGCGAGTAACGAGTAACGGTATTTAGTTACTTTTTTGGGGTAACGTGTACATGTCTGGCAGGGAGTGTAGGCTTATCGCTTTATAAACGTTGACGGCGCTATGGGTTCCACGTACGTGCACTAAAACAAACATTTCAAGCAAGGTTTGCCTGCGTTCGGGTCATTGCATTCCAAACGTCCCAGACACGGTGATACCGAGCATCGCCGATTTTTCGGGGGAGAATCGTAGTTGTTTCCTTGATTCTAAGTGAACCCTAGCCAGTATATTTTTCTAGAAAAAAGTCTTGATTACGTGAGAGCTCTCTGAAATTTCTGGAACTAAGCCGAACTAGGTATGAGTTAAAATTCTCTGAAAAAACTAATTGATTAAAATGGGATAGCTCAAATATTTTTAAACACCCTGATGATATTGTTTTTTCGCGTAATGCCAGAGTTAATATTACGTAACAGTTTTTTTTTTGTGTCGGTTTCGTTGGAGTAAACAAAGACAAAACGAGATATGCGGAGCATTCAAAACAGAAAACACTGTTTACCTTGAGGATATAAAAAAAGAAACAGAAAAAAAAACTTACCTGGGCTGGTCTGTTGATATAGTTTACAATTAAAAGTATTTGAAAACGGCAAAGCAAACATGTTAAAAAAAATAATATGAAAGTTTCCCCAAACTGACTTTTTTCTGAAGCTCCAGACCCAATTGACCATCAAGACACTTCTGATAAAAATATGCGGGACAGCTCATTAGGTACATCAGCTTCTCACCTTAACTAAGCAAATTTTATCAAAATAAATGTTGTTATAAGCTTTTTTTTAAGTTGGGCACCGGCGTTATGGATTTTCGTGGTACGAGAAAATTCGTGGTACGTGGAACTTCGAGACATGCAACATTCCTTCGGGCATCAAGTGCATCGAGTAGCAACCATGCATGCACCGCATGTATACCTTGAATCGCCTTGTTTTGGAATAAGTAGTAGTAAAATAAGGCACATGGTATGTCTCGAATTATCAGCGGCGCGTGCGAGTTGAGCCGTGAAGACACAGTACGACACCATGAAAAACAATTATGCCGGTGGTCAACTTCAAAAATGTTTTTCTAGCTTAAATGTATTCTTATAAAATTTGCTTATTTACAAGGTAAAAAGATGATGTACCTAACGAGTTGACCCGCATATTTTTATCAGGAGGACCTCGATGCTTCTTTTGGCTCAGAATCTTCAGAAAAAGTAACGTTTGGGCAACTTTGATATTTATTTTTGGGAAACCTGTTTGCATTATTGTTCTCAAATAATCTTAAGCGTATACTATAGCAACAAACCAGGCCAGATAAGTTTTTTTTTATATCTTCCAGTTCAAGAGTCCTTTCTGTTTTAAATGCTCAACATGTCTCGTTGTGCGATTGTTTACTCCAGCAAAACCAACACACAGACACGCACAAACACGCACACACAAAACTAATATTATATAGTCACGAATAAAAATACAACACGAATGTGAAACTGAAGATAAACGTTTAATGAGGCGAACCTACGCCCACAAACTTAAAGGGAAGGGTATCCAGCATTTCACGTCGGAGACGGCAAGGAAACCGTCCCCAAGCCGCGAGTTGCCCCTCCTCTTATGCAAGCGGCACGGTTCAGGAGTGTTCCGAACCAGAACACCCACTGACAGCCCAGAATGGGTTGGAACTGTCCAGAATCGTACAGAACCTATAAAAGAAAGATCTGGGCCAAACGAGGTTCGCACGGGATTCGAACCCCGTTCCTCCACGGGGCGGCCACGTCAGTTTGCGAACTTCGCCACGCACGCGGAAACATCAACTGCGGCATCGTAGGAAAGAACAATATCAGCAGAGTATTTAAAAAATAATTGAGCTATCCTGTTTTAATCGCGTAGCTGCAGAAAAAACGCTCACGTGATAATTACTTTACAAGAAAAATATTTTGGTGAAGCAACTACGATTTTTTTTGTTTTTTGTTTTTGAAGAAATCGGCGATGGTCGGTACTCGGTTTGTGCACCGTCTGGGACGTTTGGCATGGAATGACCTATTTATAACATACATGAGCTCCCCAGACGCATTTGATGGACGCGAAAAGTACTTGGAGCTTTTCCGTGTGCGGATTTTGTTTTGTTAGAGCAAATTTACCGCCCCCCCCCAAAAAAAAAGGAAGAAAAATAGAAAAAGCTTCAACAACGCAGTTATTTCGAAGTCCGAAACATCCACGGCCGCTTGATCGCTGTCACTTCGCTACCATACCTGCCGCTTCGCCAGGAGATGTGTCAGCAATCCAGCTGAGTTTCCCGAGTTCGTCACTGGAGCTGCAACCCAACAAACAGTGCTTCCTTTTTTTTTTCTTTTTTGCCTTTTTCGGATTTCGCGTTTTTCCGATTCGTTCCGCTCGTCAGCGCCACCAGGCTCAATACCACTCACGGCGGCTGCTCTGAGCTTTGAGCACATCCCGACACCAGAAGGAAGCCATGAAAACCCTTCTCAATTCCATCGTTGAAAAAAAAAAAAAACTTTTTGCGTGCAGCGCATTTACGAATCCACTAGCGCATGCATTCAATAACTTTTTCTACCTTTGTAATCTCGGAATAGAATGCCCCACTGAGAGCACCGTATCCAATATGTGGCCCAGACCCGTTCTGCTCTGGTTTGGTTTGGTTTGATGAATATTTAGATGGTATGTGTACTGTAAACGACTTCATTTTCGCAAGGACCTTATTATTTGCGATTTTCGCGACTTGAAGTATATCGCGAAAAATTTGTCTCGCGAATATATCACCCTATGATAACGAATACACAGCATATCACTCCCAATCGCGAAATTTTGTGCCCACGAAATATTCCCGAAAACCCACACTTTCCAACATTCACGAAATAATGCGCCCGCGAAACTAATGTAGTTTACCGTACTTTACATTTCTGTTTCTTTATTACCTAACGCCTGAGTGCCTACGGTTGGTCAAACGCATGATGCATTTCTTGTGTTAATTTTTTTATGTTAGAGGTATAATGTGGTATTACCCCTCTGTTCCCCTTACGTAATGACCTCCAAGGAGGACCCTTAAATGTAATAAATAAAATAAAATAAAATAAGGCAAGCAACAGTACTCTGTTGAATCAGGCTTCCGACTATGACGCACGTCAGTTGACCCCGACTGAAGTGCCGTAGTTCGGGGACTCGTCATAAAACATCTTAGTCCCAGTAATTACGATAATGGACTTCTCTTTGCGGCTGATGAATTGAAGCTTTCTGTCGGGCCGTGGTATGCAAACCCACAAGCAATTAAAGAGAGAGAGAGAAAAAAAGGCGCCAGTCTTCCTAGACGCGTGTTCGTTTCTGATGATTTCTAGGAAACCATCGGCGCCGCACTCAAAGCACGTACGCATACGCGGTGCCATAGAGAGAAAAAAAAAAGTGGCATTTTTGCATGCGTACCGCAGCTTCTCGAATAACAAAGGAAGCTTCCGACCCGGAGGAAAGAAATAACGAGTGCAGAGAATGGGGCGCGCGACATTCCCGTTCGAGCGCCGCCGTCGGTAACGAACGGTACCTCATTTGTGGTCCTATTGTGATCAACGCTCCCGATGGACACTTTGACGGGAGACAAAAGGCGGCCACAAAGGAGATGCGCGCCCGTAGAACTCGGCAGGGCAAAAGATAACCCTGCAGCAAAGCCAGTCCCCGAATTCCACATTCCCGTGAGTCGTTCTCATTCTTCGAGGTACCATGACGAATGCTTCTAAACTAAGTGACTGCTACGGAGTTAAGCTAATCTGATAAGTTTTTTTTTGGTCCTCATTGAAGCCCGAGTCTCGTACTTTCGTTAATAACCGTGTGAGGGAATTTTAAAAGGAGTTATGCCGTGCGCGACCTAAATAGATATATACATCTTTGGATTTGAGGATGTACACAAGAGTGTAACTTCTTTTTCTTTTTTTTTACCAGGAAATATGAACGCGTTTATTCGTAGAATATTTTTTTCTCAAATAGCGACCATCACTGTAAGAAAAATTACACACAAAAAAACAACAAAATAAAACACGGATGACGTGAAGCCTCCAACTCAAGAAATAGCCTCATAACTTCACACGGCGGAACGGTTCAAAGACTCAAATAAGTGGGCTTGAAGCCCCGAAGATAACGGGACCTGAAGGGTTCCGGTTATCTTCAGGCCAACCTATCTAGCGTCGCCCTCTTGGAGCGTTATCGCAAACAAACTATAGCTTCCTGCATACTTGCCGCCGTGTCAAAGACGAGCTATATATATCTTCATGAAGAGTTTGTGCCTCGAAATGAATGATATCGGACGTTATTATTGCGTATGGCTGGCGCCTTCCTCGTTATCACCACGCTCGCTCGTAGTAGCTTTAGTAGTACTAGCCACAGAGCCAACTTTCCCACATCGTGCGCGGTGCTGCATGTGATATCTCCCTTTATCGGTGTAATTAACGAAAGCTGCGGTTACGTCTAGAACGTCGTGAATATTCGTGAAATTGCAAGATTTGTGAAATCCCACCAGCCCTAAAGGCTGATGAACGCGACATTCCAATGCGGGCAGACAATGAGGGAGAGGAGGAGGATAGCGAAAGGGGACGTCAAAACGCCGAGCTCTGATTGGACAGATTAGTGGGTAGACGTGAAGCTAGCTGCCTTTGTCTCCCTCCACTCGGCGAAAGCGTTTTTTTTTCCAATAGCTTTTTTCCCCCTTTTTTTAATTTTTGCCGAGGGGCTAAACAAAGGTATGGATGCCCACTGCCTGTAAGCCATATAACGGTCTCACAGACATAGTTAAGAGGATATCACAGTATGATTTTATCTCCGATTCAAGATGTTTACGAATCTAAATGGCTCCAACGCTCTGGCTTGGCAAAAGACGTTTTGAAAGCCAAGGTAATCTGACAAGCCTTCTTGCGCTTTCGTCGACACCTCCTCTGCATGAAATAACCCCAAATCAACTTCCGCTTGGTGTTCTTTTTTGAATGTGTGTTGGCGCACTATGCTCGGAGACAACTTTGAGTGAGAAATCAGAAGAAGTGCAGACGATGTGCGCACGGCCTTCATCGGCGCTCGAGGTGGACGTCCACTCGACGGCAATAGCTTGCTTCGTTGTCCCAGAAAGCTGCCTCCGAGCTGAGACCCATTGAGTAAAGAGCTTCTGGTCAGTGCCATTACCAGCATTACGGCATATGGGGCGTTTTTATTGGCTTTCCAAAGCGATTAACACGAGCGTTCTGGGCTGTGGTGTTTGCACGCTGGTCTAAGCATTTATAAAGTTAAATATGCAGTACATCGACGTGGAGTCCGTGTTGGTAAAGGTTAGGCATTATACTTCACTGGCTAATTTGCTCACTTAACACGTGAACAGATGCCGCCATATTCCATGGGCAGGCCAACCTCACGGTGCCAATACAAATGCTCTGGAATTTAAAATAAATCCTGCAAGCGACGTTTTCTTCTTTCGTCAACTCAAATAGCCCATGTGGCAAAACTTACACCCGTTTTCACCTAAAAAAAAAAAAAGCAAGTTTTGAACATTGTTCAAGCGCAGCGTGAAGTAGCCTCTTACAAGATTTGATTGTCGGAGGAAAAAGCGATGCTTTTGGCGTTTGGAACGTGTACGCCCTTGATAAGATAACATATATGTAATCTAAAATTCACCTACATATATCTTAATTATCAACATGAAGGGGAAATTAGTAATGCTCCGTGAGGAGCCGGACTTCTTTTACTACGGTCCATATGGTGAAAACAGGTATAGACTTTTGGATCATTCCGGGGCAAACATCTCCAAGCCCCTCCGTAGGCTGGCCAGCTATTGTAAAGCAGCTACATATCGTCGTTCTGAACTCCGTGGTAGATTGCAGATAAGGGTTCGCATTGACTTTGTCCCACGCGCGTCGGGCGTAATCCGCAGGTTCACGGTTGAAGAAAACTACGAGTAACCCTGCGGCAATTGGCTCGTAAACTTTTGTAGCCAAGTTAAAATGATTTGAGTGTACAAGCTACTTCCGATTGCCGTCACGGGAGTCGTGACAGCCGTCACAAACACGGTGGCCTACGGTGGCCTGATTATGACCGGGAGGGGGGGAGGGTTATTATCAAACAGGCCACCGTAGGCAAAACACGACCCGACTTCGGCATGAAATTTCGACAAAGGAGTGGAATAGAGTTCTTGAGATAGAGTGCGCCTATCATATTTCGAACGTTTTACTGATAGGCAACCTACACAGAATCACATGTGATACTCAAAATTATGAATACGTGTTTGTGCGAATTTGAGCTAATGCTGAACGAAGCGGAGAGTGCATATTAGTTGTGCCATGTTGGCGTTTTGTCTGGCTGATTATCACGACCGATTTATTCCGACCAAATTAATGGTGATGAGAAAAATTGAGTCTTCGTGTAAATCAGCATATGACAGGCGTGAGTATGGGCTTGAACGCCTATCAGCACGCGATCATTATCAAATTTGACAACCTTTGTGGTGACATCTGAACTGGCCGATTTTGAAATGGATAGGGTTTGGATATTCTCTTTGACTCACAATTGAAAGACACCGTTTCTAAGCAATTATTTACATTTCTTTTTTGATGAGGCGACTTTTGCGGTAATCTTTATTTCATGATTCTACTAAAGTGGGTGGGTTTAGCTACGAGTTTGGGACGGAAACATGTGTTGCAATATAGTATTTCTTTTCGTCCTGCGGATGAAGGATATTGCTCACCTTTAAGATATTTTACCATCCTTTTTCATTCTTTATCGTGTCGTGGCATTGTTGAACAGTGATTGTTGATTTTAAGTACCAAGCGCGTGAAGCTATGTTGTCGACGAGAACCAAGCAGCGAAAGTACACGGTCGTAGCGAAAGAACCTCCTTTTGGAGCTTATCGGCGCTGCCGTTATGCGGCGCGTGAATTTTACTGGAGCTGCGAATACTCGGCGACTACAGTCAGCCAAGATAACATGAATATATCCCCTCTCTATGTAAATACATAACGTTTCCAAAGAATACTTGGCGACAACTTTCTGAAGTATGCAGACAAAATCTATAGGCGCCCGTGCTCTCGTGGACCTTCAGCGCCGATCAAAGCAATGCATGCGCACGCTTCCTTCAGGGTGGAGAATAAAATTCAAAATGATTAAAATCGTGATTTAAAGCGTGATTTTTATTACACCAGTTTCACTAGATAATTTAAATCATAGCTTCATAAAAAAAGGTATATATATATATATATTTGTTCACCGTTTGCCTATCATTTGATAATTTCCATGTGCATGGGAGTTTGTAATGAAATCAAAAAATTATTAAGGAAGTGAGATCACATTGAACACAAGCAGAATGTGACGCTCATTTGAGCGAATCGGAGCCCGTTTTGTTCCTCAGCCACTTGGTGTTCCTTTACATGCAATACAGAACGCAAAAGGACGAACGGAAACCAACAAAATCATGTGTTTATAAAAACAGACACAAATTCAGACCGACAGAGACAGAGGCAGAGTCTGAAAGAGACGACCGAGACATCCGTCAGCTTGATCTATACCTCGGCATAGTATAATTGTTTTGTCTTACATAATAGTCCCACTTGTTGCAGTTTCCATCCAGCCCTGGATTCAACAAACAACGCGCCGCAAGGGGATCGCCGATAAAGGGACTGCGCGCCAACGACATCGGCACATTGGCAGCGGCGGCGGCAGAGGGAACACAAGACTAAATCTACCGATATACATTCCAGGTTGGATATCACTGTTTACTATTACATTTTGTGTTTAACTGAGCTGTGTTTTTGCTGCTGCTGCTGCTGCCACATTGTAAATTTCTGAGCTTTCAATCTTGTCTTTTTGTGCAGTTATATGACACCGTTGTTTTTGGCTAATAGAATTGTCTTGTGCTATGGCTGACGGTTGTGTGTGTTGTGATGAGCCGTATGACAAGGATAATGTAATGCAATGCACAGAATGTACTTATTTTTATCACCTGGGAACTTGTTCCGGTGTCTCCGAATCGACATTTAAATCGAAAGGTGCTACTTGGCATAATGCGTGGCGCTGCCCAACGTGTAGAACAGCCAAGTTAAGGAGCAGCCAAAGCAAGCCAGAGCCAAAACAAAGGTCAGACGAGATCGACGTGACCACCATACTCGTTGGCATAAACGAAAAACTAGAGTCCCTAATGGGGTTAAAAGAGTCTGTCACGGCTCTTGAACAGTCTGTAAGCATGATGTCTGCAAAATATGATGAAGTTCTTAAGCACATGCGTCAGCACGACGGTGACATAAAAAGTTTGAAAAACAGAGTAACCAGTATCGAAAACCGCGAAAGAGAGACAAATGTGCAACAGATCGCCCAAGACATGAATGCGCTAGAGTGGCAAACCAGAAAAATGAACCTCGAAGTGCATGGAATCCCGGTTTCCGAGCATGAAGACTTGCTGGGAAAGCTGAACCTGGTGGCAGAAAAATTGGAAGTGCCCGTACTGGCAGAAACTGATATTGCAGCCTTGCACAGATTGCCAGCTCGACCCGATAAAGTACCTTGTATAATCGTTCGTTTCGCCAGACAAGCCACCCGCGATCAGTGGCTTGACAAAAGAAGGAAACTTAATCGCACAGATGAGGACTGTTATATTCTTGAGAACATGACTAGACAAGACCGTGCTCTGCTCTCAGCAGCAAAGGAATGGGCGAAGGAAAATGGCTACCGGTATTCATGGCACCGAAATGGTAAAATATTTTTGAGGCGGAGGGACGGAGAAAGAGTGATTCTTGTGAAATGCGAGATGGACTTGCAAAACTTGAGGTGAACTATGCTATTGTTCCTGCCAGTTGCTTGTCATTAATGTACTTATGTCAGAACAAAACTTTTTTACTGCTTCTGAGCTGAAGGCTCACCTTGAAAAAGACCACTGCAAATCGTTCAATTGCTTTCATTTAAATACGCGATCTGCTCGAAATAAAACTGTTGAGCTTGGTCTACTCTTTGACGAATTCAATTTTTTATTTGATGTTATTATGTTTACGGAAACGTGGTATTCTAATGAAAGTGACGTTTTCAGTCTACCGGACTATAATGGATACTATTTGAACAGAACAGTTGGACGCGGCGGGGGTGTGTCATTAATGCTTAGAAATAATGTGTGTGGTGAAAAAATAGAAGAATACTCATGTGTCAGTCAAGATTACGAAGTGCTGTCCTTGCTCGTTGATAAAATTATTATCTCGGTAATCTATAGGCCACCGGATGGAAACGTGGTATCTTTCTTTCATTTTTTAGAAACGTATTTCAGATTTGCTACCGAGAATGGATATGATATTATTTTGGGTGGAGATCTTAATCTTAACATGCTGCAGGATACACCTAATAAAATACAACTCGAACTGTTACTAAACAGTAGTGGTTGTATAAACGTAATCACATCGCCTACGCGAATCACGGCAGAATCCTCAACATTACTCGACTTGTTTATAACAAATTTTGACTTAGCTGATCTAAAATCGGGGATAATAAGCACGGACATCAGTGACCATCTGGGAATATTTATTTCTGTAAAAAAAGAAAAAGCCAAAACTATGAGGAACCAATTTCGTGGATCCTATCAGAATATTACAGCAATCAGCCTTCGTGAATTTAGATCAAAACTTTCAGAGCTCGACTGGAATGAGGTTTACGATGAACAAGACGCTGATGAAGCATACAACGTGTTCTTAAACAAATTTCAGCGCACATATAAAGAGTGTTTTCCCAATAAACCTGTTAGGTTCTCGAAAAAGAGTCGTAAGCCCTGGGTGTCTCAAGAACTTCGAATAAAAATTAATAAAAAAAATGCTTTATATAAACTATTCATTGTAACAAGGGACCCTGAAAACCTTAAAACATTTAAAATATACCGTAATAGACTTACAAAAGAACTAAAGAATGCTAGAGCAAGATATTTTAGTAATTACTTTATGTCTTCTGCAATGCGAACTGACGTGACATGGAAAAAACTAAACAATGTTTTAAACCGCTCCCACGGTATAAAGCAAATTGAAAAACTTTATCTTAACGGCATAGAATTAACAGAACGACCACTAGCAAATGCCTTTAATGACTATTTTGTAAACTTAGTTAGAGAAACCCCTAACGAAAACGCTTGCGCATATGTTCAGCGTGGAAATGTAAGCTCGATCTTTCTTGAGCCTGCTGTAGAAATGGAAGTGACGCGAACATTTCAATCGCTAAAAAACAGTACAAGTTGCGACCCTGACGACCTGCAGATAAGTCCCATAAAATATGTTATAGATCTCATATCTCCCTTTTTGACGTATATCTTTAATTTGTGCTTACAGCACGGGGTATTTCCTGAAAGAATGCAGATTGCAAAGGTCAGTGTTTTATACAAAAAGGGTGATAGGAATGACATAGGCAACTACAGGCCGATTTCAATATTATCAGTCTTTTCGAAGGGGCTTGAAAAAATTCTGCATTCGCGCCTAGTTAAATTTTCTGATAAGCATGATATAATCACATCGTCACAATTTGGATTTCGCAAAGACCGATCTACGGAACTTGCACTTTTAGAACAAAAAGATTACATTTTGCGCAGTTTTGAAGATAAAAAGATGACACTCGGAATTTTCATCGACTTCAGCAAAGCATTCGATCATTTAAACCACAATCTATTAATCAGAAAGCTGGAATTGTACGGATTTCGTGGTAATGCCTCAACTTTAATTACGTCATACCTATCACATCGAAAACAATATGTTCACATTAACGGCTTCTGTTCTGATGTAAAACCAATCTTATCCGGTGTTCCGCAGGGAGTATCTTGGGACCTTTTTTGTTTAACCTGTATGTGAATGATATTGTAAACGTAAACCCAGATATTAAATATATAATCTATGCTGACGACACGAGCTTATTTTTTTCAGGCAACTGCTGCGACGAATTAGTAATTAAAGCAAATAAAACTCTCAAGGACCTAGTTACTTGGAGTAGTTCTAATTCCTTAAAAATTAATGAGAGCAAAACAAAAGCCATTTTATTTCGTCCAAGAAACAAGAATGATAATATTACCAGCGATATTATCCTAAATTCAAAAATAATAGAAGTTATTTCTAGTTTTAAAACGCTTGGTGTCATCTTCACAGATCGAATGAGATGGGACGAGCATGTGAATTATGTATTGGTAAAGCTGTCACGCGTGGTTGGCGCGATATACCGTCACCGCCATATTTTGCCAAAACATGTGAAATTACTAATTTATAATTCATTATTTCTTTCCCATGTGAACTACTCCCATTTAGTCTGGGGAAATACAACAAATGCTAATTTAAATAAAATACTTGTCCTTCAAAAAAAGTTTTTAAGAAACATTTGTAATGTTCCTTATGACCATCCCAGCGCGCCTCTTTTTAAGAGCCTGAGTCTAATGCCTGTGATGTGTCTCTATCAATATCGACTGTGTATAACCTATAAATCGCATGTAGAAAAGAATGCTCGTAAATTTCTGGAACTCGCATCTTTAACACCAAGAGTAACCGCATATCCTACCCGTAACACGGAGTACTGGATGCTACAAAATAACAAAACAACATATGGCGAGCAAATGACATCAAATACACTACCTAGGCTACTAAACTTACTTCACACCAAAAACATCCAACTTCTTACCATGTCATTTAAAGACCTTCGAGCATTCTTTTCCTCTAACATGACTGTGTAACAAATGTATGATATTTACCTTTTAGACAATACTACCATAAATGCATTGCCATCTTTTTCTGTATTGAACTGTGCTTTGCGTGTATGTATTCTTTTTCTGTGAATATTTTTTACACGAATTTTTGTCTTTTTGTTTTGTTTTCTGTGCTACTGCTGCCAAATGTAAGGATGGGGGGCCGAGGACTTGTCAAGCTGCATCATGCAGCTTTTTTCCTCGGTCTCCCTCCGTCATACACCTTTGACGGAAAATAAAACATATTAT
>JAZHYW010028175.1:0-17897 GCA_037355805.1 Ixodes ricinus | reverse complement strand
TTTAATAACATTAAGAGGATTTTACAAGGAAGTAGCGGACACATTGGACTTTCTAAGAACAAGGTTTGACCGACACCTTTTTGGCCTCGTGCACTAAAAAAGCGCTAATCAAACATCTGCTAGTTTCATTGTTCCCACGAATCCCGTATTTCGTTAGTATTTCCTTATGGGCCTCCACTAAATTGCCGACCGGATGTTTTTAAAAAAGGTTAAACCAATGCCGATACCACCGAAGTGTAAAACTTTCTTTTATCGATTTCACTCTCGTACCACAACTGTAAAAGAGTGGCTCGACTTACGCGGGATGAAGCATACGGAGGCACTTGATTGTAGACTTTGCAAAGTTACCGAAACGTTCACCCGTGCTTTTGTTCTTTGTGTCGACGCTGTATTCTTTTGGGATGTTTTCAAACGGACGCTGAAAAAAGACTTTTGACGTGGAAGAGACAGAGCCTACGACTGCTTGCACATTTGCCGAACACCTCGATACCATTCAAGACATTTTAGTAGTTCTAGGTCTTTATAGTTTGTGGAAAACGCGTAAAGTGGATAATGAAGCAGGTGTCGCGAAGCCATCCTGCGTAAATTTTAAAAATATTGCCATTCAAGTAGGTCAGGGCATATTGGCACGCTGTGATGAAAATGATGAATGGAAAGACGTCGTAAAAAATCTCAGTCGTTCCCCTGATAATATATAATCGATGACAGCACCAGTCGATCTAGAAAGTATCATTGACACCTTTTGTCTTTGAGATGAGCGTTGTGGTTTGTAAATTTGTATTGTATAGACCTTTTCTGCAAGTGCGCCGCCATCTTGAATTGACGTCACTTCCAGTATGGGCGAAAACATTGTTTTGCCTTTGCCATGCCAATAGAGGGCATTTAGGATATAAGCGTAACCGTCACACTTTCTCATTTTGCCTCCCCTTTATTTTTTTACTATTTGCAGGTTGAAACGTTGGATTATTTTTTCGTCGCCCATACCGGATACGCCTATAAGGTGGCTGGGGACGAGTACACAGAAAAGGTCTATAATGTAACGAGAATGAAACGCACTGCTTGTATGTAACGAAAAGGTAACGCATTGCATGTGCATATAATGTAACGCATTGCTTGTATATATTCAAACGGAAATGTAGAGTAAAAGAAATGTAAATAAACGTCTGAAAAAAAAAAAGCCTTCATAGCTCTGTGGTTAGCGCGTCTGCCTGCTGATCAAAGGGTCAGCGGTTCAAGATCCAGCCGGCGCCGGTCTTTTTTGTTGATTTATCGACCCGCGGCGTAAGAGGTTAGATAGCCAGATAGATAGATACATAGATAGACGAAAAGTGCGTGAAGTATCCAAAGAATGCTATTCGCATTAAAGCAGTTTAGGAAAAACTGTGTCATTCGCGTAATGGCTCCCCGAAAACCTCAAAAACTGTTTTATCAAAATAAAGTTTTATATTTAAGAAATTTGATTGATTTTAAAGTGCACAACAAAAACTCTGCAAAATTAATAATGAATTTTGTTTTAACATAGTTTTTATAAACTTATTTTTGATCAGGGCTTACTTGAGTCTTGCTTTCTGGGCTATAGGTAGGTTCCGCGTTTTCGGTTTCTATTTTTTCAAAATTCGGCATACTTTTTTAATGTTTATTTTGAAATTCACTTTTCGGTTTTTTCGGCGTATATTTATGCCACTGAAGTTTATCGGCTTTTTTCGGTGAATATAAAATAAACACCAACGACCTGGATCAGATGATCCGTGTAGCTCTGATATTTGTGATCACTCAAAGAATAACGGCACAGAATGATTGAAAAATAAATGAACACTTTATTTGGCATATGTGTGCAACAGCAAAAGAAACAAGAAAAAAAACACAGAATTACAAACAAGTCAGATATGAAACCTATGCCCAAACACCGAGACTTCCCCTTCTGTACATCAGGATTACATGATCTTATTGTGGTAAACGCACATGTACTTTCCCAGGTTCTCCTCGTTGATCCGCAATATTTCTTTCTGTTCATATGACCCTTAGCTTTGAGAATGCCCTCTCACTGCTAACACTGGACACTGGTAGGCTGAGGAGATGAAGCGCTGCCTGTGGCAAGATCGGCTAATCAACCAATTGTGACCGCCAAAACGTTTTGAAGCACAACACAACATGCAGAGCTTGCATCAAGTCAGTCTTCCTTACAACGGGGTTGAAAACACGCTCGTACATAGCAAAGTCATGGGGCATTCGGACTTTACGTTCCGATCGATGATGCGCATGATAAACCAAACCGTCGTGATGCCATCCGTATATCCCATACATTCGGACACGTTTCGATAGACACTGTCGTTCCACTTTTCGCCACGGCTCTGCGTGTACGCTGGAAGGTCAAGTGACCTTCTCCGGTTAAGACAGAATTTTAGAAAATAGATTTGACAAACATTTATCGGCTTTAATCGAAAATGCCGAACCTAAACTGGCCTTTTTCGGTTTAAAACCGAATTTCCGAAAACGGTTCGGCGTACTCCTATCGGTTTTTATCGGTTTAAACCGAAAACTCCGAACCTAGCTATAGGGCAGGGAGAGTGTGTTGCCCCGCCAGCCCGGTTACAGCAAATATAGAATAGGCGTAGCCCGGTGTTTACTAACACAGCATGACAAAGAAATTTAACCTCGCCTAGCACGGTCTGGGCATGAGCGCTTCGCTCTGACCAGTACTTTAGTCGCACAGGGGTGGCCTTCGAATCATCATCTTCGATTTATTTATTTATTTGTTTACTTATTTATTTATTTATTTATTTACAATACCCTCAGGGCCCCGAGGGGCATTACAGAGGGGAGTGGTGGTTTAGTGCGAGGCGAAACTTGGTGTTATCTGTGTTGGTAACGATGTTAACGGGAAGGCCATTCCAGTGCATAATATAGTTTCGGGCAGAAGTGAATGCTGGTGGGATGTAGATTTGGTCTTGGGTCGGACAATCTTGAATGTGTGGTTCAGTCTTGAAGAAACAGAGTTGGGTGGGCTAAGGAGAGTCCTGATTTAAAGAGGAAAGTACAGTTTATGCCAGACGGAAAACCTGGAAATTTTGCGACGCAGAGAAAGGTCAGGGAGGGGTTAATTGAGATTTCATTTGAGTGACACTGGAAAAGCGGGAGTAATCGGAAAAGAATGAAACGAGCTACGCGGTTTTGGACTGCGTCTGTTGCACTGGTGAGAAATGAAAGGGGGGATGCTAGATAGATGAGGCGTACTCTAGTTTAGGGCGAACAAGAGTAATATAGAGAAGTCATTTTGAGGTTAGAAGGAGCAGACTTGAAATTGCGCCAGATATAACCAAGATAGCGATTAGCTGAGGATATGATCTTATCGACATGAATTATCCAGGATAAATTATTAGTTAACTAAACGCCAAGATATTTATATTCGGTAGTGGTCTGGAGGACGAGTGTCATTTAGTGTTAATGTTGTTACGTGGGGGAGGACGAGCGCGTGAAACATACGTGCGTGCCTTTATAATATTTAGAGACATTTGCCAAGTACGGCACCAGACAACAATTTCGTTAATGTCGCTCCGGAGTAGTTGGCTGTCATCGGGAGATTTTATTAATCTATATATAACATAGTCATCGCAAAAAGGTGAATTTGAAGAAGAAAGTTGAAGTGAGAGGTCATTAATATAGATTAGAAAGAATAAAAGGGCCAAGTACAGAGCCTTGCGGGACGCCGGAGGAGACTGGAGCTAAGGAGGAGGGTGAGTCGTTAGCGAAAACAAATTGAAAACGGTAGCTTAGAAAGGATTCGATCCCTTTTAGAACGAGAGGATCTAATTTTAAGGAAGAGAGTTTCTGCCAATAAACACCTTGAACCTTGAACCTTGATTCTGAGGGACCTTGTCGAAATCCTTGGCGCAATTGAGGAAGACAGCATTAGTAGGAAAGCCGGAGTCGAGATTTTGAAAAAGGTCGTTAGAAATAAACAGCACAAACAGCAGCTGAGTCTCACATGAAAGTTGCTTGCGGAAGCCGTGCTGTGCTTGGTTGAAGTAATCGCAAGAATCAGGAAACTGATAAGATGCTTGTAGATGACGTGCTCGAGAATTTTGCATGATATGCAGGTAAGTGAGATTGGTCTGTGTTGAGTGGAGATGTTTTTCTTCCAGATTTCTGGACTCGAATGACCTTTCCAATTTTCCAATCTGAGGGTACCACACGACACAGTCTCCAGAGACTGCTGAAAAGGTTTAGTAAAGAAAAGTGCTGATGAGATTTTGGGGTTGGTTAAAGTTTGGAGTTGACATCATCTATACCACACAAAGAGGGACATCTTAGGGTATTCTATAATGCTTACTATACCGTAAAGTCTGCAACAATGGGATCCATTGGGAAAACATTTGTTGTTGGAACGAGAGGAGTCTGAACGAGGAGTGTAGATACAGGAAAGCGTCGGAAAATGCAGTGTTAAGAATACTGGCACCAATCACTATTCAATATTTCATCACCAGAACTACTCACAAGGTTAATGTCTAGAGATGGTTTACCATTTACAATGCTCCAAAACTGATAAGGGTTGTTTAGTAACATAGACAGTGGGGTGTAGTGCAAGAATGTCTGCTTGCGCTCACGCAGCAAACACTTGTATTCAGACGAGCAAGTGGCATGCTTAAGCCATACCTCCGGCGTATTTAGTCGTTTAACATTCCTAAACAGACTTTTTTTTTAAGGTCGTCGAAGAAAATTTGTAATCCATGGCTTAGGTGCATTAGATCTGATATTTGTACATGACATATAACGTTCGACAAGCTCGATTAATTTGGCCTGATATAAATTCCAATATTCATAGGCATTGTAGTTATCACAGTTCTTGTTAAAAGAGCGAAGTAATCCGAGAGCTGGCGATGAATCATGGCTCAGTTGCCCCTGTGGTACAAACGAAATTTTTTAGGAAAAAAACACTGACTTCTGCGGCTTAATATCAATAAAACAGTGTAGCGCTTTGTGGTCACTAACGCCATCTATAGGAGACAATGACTCGTGTAGCACATTTGAACTGCTGTCGGTGACTCGTGCTTGGGATAGATACTAGTTGGGAGAGATTAAAGGAAAGGCACAAGTCAATAAAATCTCGGCTTACATTTGTTTTACCAGAGCTGGTTTGTGTCAGCGTGTTCCAGTCAACACCCAGAAGGTTAAAATCACCAAAGAAAAGTCGTTTTACTGTGTGCTGCCAAAAAGACAAATCATCATGAAGGCAGACACAAAAGTCACGTGAAGCGTTGGGTGGACGGTAGCAAACACCGAACAAAATATATGGCTGTACCAACATTTCCTGGAAGCCAAGCTATCTCAAGGACACTTTGGACAGACACTATATGACATGGAATATTTTTGTCGACATCGGCGATCCGATCTGTCACACCGGTAGATGTTGAAGTTAGGATGATCCGGTAATATTTTATTATCATCAATGTCAGGGTTAAGCCACGTTTCTGACAGCAAGACAACATCAGCATCACATGAACTTATCAGTGAAGACAAATCATCACGCCTAGGTAATACGCTACGTGGGTTTGTGTAAAGAACACTTATGACACTCTGCGATTTAGCCGTATCAGTAGGAACACTCCCCACGTTCTCTTATCTCATGAGCACCATCAGGCGCGAAACATATGCGCGTCAAAACTGTCCGATCCGACGTGCGAACTGCCGGAACGACGTTCGGAGGCGAGGGTTTTCGACGCTCTCCGGTGCTTGCTGAGCATCATCTTTACCACCAAAGTTTGGTGGTAAAGATGATGCTTAACAAGTTTCTAATTAAAACCACATGTTTATTTTCCCAAATTGAAAAGGTATACGTAACGATTTTTGTTAATTATGCAATAGACTGTGGCAGTTATCCGGTCCTAAAATGTCCGCCTAACTCGAGAAACACCTAACGAAGACGGTATTCTGCTATTAGTTTACACTAATTTTTAACAATTATGTTTCCATTAAAAAGGATTACCCGGTATATATTATACACGCAAGTAATGTAATTCATAAGATCTGCATTTCAGAACATGGTACCGCGTGGTGCCATATTAAAATAGCAATTCTGAATTGAATTGATATCAAATGTACCCATCACCTCCTTCCTGGGGCCCTAAACTCGCCAAACACAAAGTTGGAGCAGAAAGTTCGCCGAAGCGTACCGATTGGACGTCGGCGAAACAAACGCGAAGTTATCGTCGTGATAGGCCAATTGGTGCGCTCCGTCAACTTTGGCCCCAACTTGTGTTTGACGAGTTTAGAGGCAGTACTGTTTCAATCTACACGCGAGCGAAGGAAAGTAGCACGAGCACGTTGTCCTGAACCATAGCCTCCTCTATACGCACAAAGCCTGGCAGTTCGACAACGGAGCCATAGAGTGCCCGGTCCCAGATTTGGAGCGCGAGGATCTGGTAGCACTGAGCATCAAAGAGCCATTTCTCCGGGGAGGGGACCCAGAGGGAACCTGGACGTCAGCGAACAGCTTTCGCAGTGGCGAGGACCCAGAAACACACTTGTTCGATCGGGAGAAGTGTGTTTCGGCGTCTCACCGCAGCGGGGCGACAGTCACGTGGCTCTTCTCTGATCCGTTGTGTGCCGCTCCACCTTTTCTATTTCGACGACCGCTTCTCGTGGCGGTCTGTCAGGCTTTGTCAGTATATCGGAGGCTATGCCTGAACTATACTCTGTTTCACCTTATGATGTACCGCAGGAAGGCTACAAGCGCGGGCTCCTTGCATCTAGGGCACATCTCGGCGGCACAAGCTCTCGTGCACCAAGGGCAGCTGCCAACGCTATGAGCTCGCGCTTCTGGCCTTGTCTGTGGTACAACATAAGGTGAAACGAGGTATACAGTGTTCCTGAACGATGCTCGCACTTCGCGAGCGCGCGCGTGCTTGACAGGGCGCTGAAAGACCGGAGCTCGCTCTTGTATGAGCATCATTGTGTTCTTGTAATGCGTTGTCCAAACAGCACACTTCAAGTACGCGTGGGCGGCACGTTTCTCCGCCTTATAAAGTGCGGCGATCCGCCTCCGTTTGTCTTTTTTGCCGGGGGAATGCTTCCCCCGGCAAGCGTTCCCCACGTCAGCTTGTGTCTTACACGGAGGCCTAAAGCATGTTCATCACATGGGTCCGAACAGCCACTCACACGCTCTGTTGGCTGTCAGTCAATCGCTCAAGGCCTACGCTGCTGTTCAAGTCTTGAAAACGGGAGAAGGAAGGATTTGAGGGCGCGGCAGGACAGATGGACAGGCAACAGGCACCCATTGGCAAGTGGCGTGACGTGAAGTGTGACGACCATTGAGGTAACCGATGTCACAGAAAAGCAGAGGAGACGAGGAGGAAAGCCGCGATGTTTGCCTTGTGCATCTCCAAACAGAAGACGGACTGGCGGACTTCAGCGTTTACTGATCATATGACAAACTAGTGTCGTTTCACGCGTTCAAGACATCCCACGTAGCACCCAATGTCGTGCGAACATTCCCTGGGTGTTCTGAATGTTGAAGGAACGTTAAAACACCATTCGGAACGTTCTAGGAACGTTCGTATGCGAACATTCCCTACAAGGTAAGCTGCTCAACATTCTAGGAACGTTCGTTGGCGAACATTCGTATGCACAATGTTCTCGGAACGTTCCCCTTCGAACATTCATATGCGCAACATTCTTGGAACGTTCGCTTGCGAACATTCCTAGAATTTTCGCAGGTGAAGCCAACTTTACGGAGCTCTCACGCAACCTGTGGTTCGAAACACCATCCACTATATGCCACTTTGTGCCAAAAATATGCAAATTAAGTGGAGTTTCTGGAAACTTAGCATAAGGGATCAGTTTTATCTTATATGAGTCTACCGAGGAATGTGATATAAGGTGTAGGAGAAAAGCAATGGTTTTCAAAACTTGATAATGAACTTGGCACTCACTGCGTATGTAGAGGGGCAGTTTTGAATAGACCCGATTTTTAGCATCTGAGGTTCAAAACTTTGAAAAAGGTATTTCCCAGTTGAGTGTGGGATGCCATGTGTATCTGTTCTTAAGCTCGGAGTGAGTAATCGGTTATGTATGCAGCACATTTTGAATGAAAGAAGTTGACAAGTGACAGGTAGGAGTAAACTGTCGTTAGTACATGCTCAGGCTGGTGCGCTGGGAAAGCGGCTAGCTTGTGCTTGCGCCTTCTAAAAATATGTTTCGATTAAAAATATCGATCGCCCTGTGAGGAGCTTTATCACATCCATATATGTAGTACGGCTCATTGGGGCTGTAGCCTAAGCAAGCCGTAATTGTGGAATCTTTGTAAATAGTCCTCAGAGAATGTTCCCTGAATGTAGCGATGTACCCACGCCACGTTCCGAGGAGATTGAAAGGATGTCCCTGCATAAATTTGCAACATTTCAAGAAAGTTGCAGAAGTTCTTTGGATGTTCTGAGAACGTTCTTAGAACCTTGTTAGGATATTTGAATGTTGATTGAATGTCCTGGTAATGTTCTATGTCGTTCTCAGAACGTTCTAAGAATATCCCTTTGAAAACATTCCCGGAATGTTCTCAGAACCTTCTCGTGCTACGTGGGATGTCTGGCGCATTCCGAAGGCGAGCAATCCCGGATTCACATGAAATCCCTCAAATACGAAGTGCACAGTGAGGTTTCAAGTCTCATCACGCTGACATCGGACAACAAAATGGCGGATCACGTCATGCGAAACAGGCCCTATATGGATGGCAAGGCGGCCAAGGCCGTAGTGCTGTACTTACTACGCTACCTTCCGGAGGCAGCATGGGCCGCCGATTGGACACGAGAGATGCGCCAGAATTTGGCTGTCACCATCGTGGCTGGGACTCGTGCGATCGTTTATTTGGCTATCGAGTCTCAGCCAAACCATCAGCAGCACTCGTGTCTGATCTCTGATCCGCGCTGGCCTTGGCTGGCTGGTGACGTCGAAAAGCGAGCATTGCAGCCTTGCTCTCTGGGAGGGATTGGCGGGGAGCAGTGATAGTGTGCATAGCCCCTCGATAAACGTGTGCTCTTAACATTTGCAAGAAAGATGTTGTCTATCTCAAACACCATCAACAGAAAGGAGGTATTAGAAGTTAAATGAATTGCTTTCCAAGGGGAAAGATAGGCCGCATTGGGTCACTGGGACATTTTATTTACCATCGAAGAAAACGAGAACAAGTTTCACCTATTTGCCTTCCTTCCTTGCTCGGCGACATATTTTTTGTTGTTGTTTATATTAATAACTTATAGGGAGGGGTATTGAGAGGGTATTAAAGGGATGCTGAACCGAAATCTGGATTCCACAAAACACGCGGCAAAAGCGTGCAACGGGATGCCACAAACACCAAAACATCACTCACACAGCGATATCTCAAACGGATGACCGTATTTTTCAAGAAAAGGAGGCGCAATTGACAGGTTTGTTGACGTCATGTTTCTCCGAGAAGGAGAGGGAACGGCCTCGCGTCTTCTCTGCTTCGCCGCCTTGAGGGAGCGAAGCGAAGAGGAGGAAACTAGGTACGTTGACGTCACGCGCCTCGTCGGCCTTGTTCAATCTCGACCTCTCTTTCTCAAAATACGGCCGTCCATTCGAGATATCGCCTTACGAGTAGTGTTGTAGGGATTGTAGCGTCCCGCCTACATCTCCTGCATTGTTTTCTGAAATCCAAATTTCGGTTCACCATCCTTTAAAGGGGCCCTGCAATGGCTTTTTTACTAATTTTTAATTTGCACCAAACCTGAGCGCACTGAACGTAGTAACTTAATGACACTTTTCTTTTCTCGAATTTCGATTTATTTTAGAAGTTATAGGCAAATTAAAATTACAAAAACAAGCAAAAAATAACCTCCTTCATGACGTCCTTGGTTGCTTGAGTGGCCGTGAACTAGACGAGGGATGGTGAGCTGAGCGAGCGCTCACGGCTGCCGTACTCCGTGTCGACGGCGCGAGAGGGCGCCACTAAAGCGTGTTCTGGATAGGCTGTATGTAGCGGGCAGCTAGAGCGGCTCTCATTGCATTTGCTGCGCGATCAAACACAAATTCGGCATGGCACTTCATTGGCCACAAACGACAGCAAACACGGGGTAAAGATCAGTTCAGAATGGGAGCCACTTCGCGCTGCCATACCGCGAAACGGCCAAACCGCAAGACAAAGCTGCTCACCGAAGGCCTTGGGAACGCTCAGAGCCGGCCGGGTCCTTCGGTCCCTACGGCCGCAGCTCCGCCGCGTACATCCGGGCCATTTCCGTGTCGGCGCCTGATCCCACTACTCCTTTCTAGTAGGCGCCGCCTTTTCCACCGATTGGTGGCGGGTATGTCGACGGATCATTTCTTGTTTCCGTACTTTATAAACTGCATTTGTTTCTTTTCTGATCTCAAATACTGAACAAAAACTACTTTTATAGATAATTGAAACGGTTCGCGCCACTTATATTTTGTATTTCGACTAAAAAAGAAGCTTTTAGCGGCTCTGACCAGTACTAAGCCCAGGACCTAAGACGTCACATTACGCGCGCTTTCGGTACCGCGGGTCGCCCCCGTCGGTGGAGGAGGTTTCCGCGTCGTCCGGTTAAAATATGACGCACTGATATTTAGTGACTCTCTCCGTGCCCGCTGGCTTTCCCAAACCCCAAGAGACGTGGAAACCGCAAAAAAGGTAGACGCTTAATTATGATTGCAGGGCCCCTTTAAAGTGAAGCAATAAAAATAGACAGCACTTTGCGGTACATTGCATTGACATAAAATACGAGGCCCATTCCTACGATTATTTACTTATTTGGCTGTTTAGATGTCCTAGTCGAAGTTCAAAGCCGTTTATTTTTTTTTCATGAGATTATATTGTTTACAGTCTAGTAGCTTTCTGACAGCCATTTTTAAGCGCTCGATCATCTCGAATCGAATAAACCGGTTTCAGGCAAATGCTGGGCCGATACCTGGTTGTATTTAGGCTGTAGACTGCCCTGCTTTCACCCGACAAACACCGATGAACATATTTCGTGTCATAAATACATAATCCGTTAAAATAGAAAAACGTCAAGAAGCATCTGTGTGCGTCAGAAGCACGAGATCGGTTCAAACTGAAAAACGCCGATTCCTTAAAATCGTTGCTCCAGCTAAATTGTTTTTGTCGAAACCCTTCTTAGACTAGAATTATTAGTTTTTAATAAGTTCCTGTCAGCGATAATCACCGGTTTTAGCTTCTGTTCCAAGCAAAATGCCGAAATACAATGCTGTCTTAAGACTAAATAAAGACCAAAACACATGCACGGATTTTCCTTATAATAAATATCGAAAAATCTCCAGCGTAGCTATATGGCAAAGGTCTCAAACACGCGGCCCGCAGACCGCATGCGGCCCGCGACTCGCTGAGACGCGGTCCGCAGGCGACCACCGGCTGCGAATTCCGGTTCCTATGTCTCGAGCGCTATATAGAAAAGGCGTGCACCGTAGTGATTTCATCCCGCCGATTCATTTTCGCTTGAAAAGTAGCTCTGCTCGTTTAACTATTCACATGGATTTCATACTTATCTGTGTTAGTCATTTTCGCTCTATTTTTTGTGTTCCCAGCTTTTTGTAATGTACAACGATTCCGCTACAAGGCCGCAAGCGCGAGTTCTTTGTTGAAGGCCTGGTTCAAGGATGCATCTCGGCTGCGCGAACTCACGATCAGCAGGGTCGACTTCCAAAGACAAAAATACAAGCTCAAAATTCTCACCTTAAAAAAAAAAAAATTACCATTAAAAGACAGTATTAAGGGTGTTGTAATAAAAATTGTCCAGGAAAGCAAGAGCTGCCAAATTAACTGAATGTTTTTTTTAGACATGTTAAGCTTGGTTAATTCCTGAGTGAATTGAGCAACGGGAACGACAGTGCGCTTGCTCTCTTGCTCAATTAAAAATGCCAGCCCTTTGGCAGGGTGGTGTTATTTTAATATTTCTTATCACATCAGGTCAGGGTCCAAGTACCCCCCCCCCCCCGTCTTACGTGGCCCTCGGCCCTTCCGGTGTGGACTACTCTGGCCCCACACTCAAACGAGTTTGAGACCACTGCTGTATAGCGAATTGCAGTAAAGTTATTCTGCTTTCTTGTCTATTGTCCAAGCCTAAGCAAGGCAGAAGTATTAAACGTCAAAACTGTACGGTTCTTTACCAGATAAATAAATAAATAGAAGCCTTAATCCAAGAAATAAAGACTACATTAGGCTGTGTAAGAAAAGATGCACGAATAACAAATTACATCTGTCATCTGACAGTCAAGCATCTATTGCTCCTTTATTACTGCATTTATTTTGTGCCAAAAATGTCTTTATTAATACTATGAAATTTAAAGGTGCTATGAATGTCAAATAACGTATGTACAGCTACAATCAATCTTACACGTGACCACAAACTGCGGAACCGTTTGGTCACGTGGTGTCGGAGTTGATCAAGCGCGCAAGAAGGTACAACAACTCCTAAAAAAACACGTTTTTTAAATAATTTTAGAGTTAGTTTTACATTACAATACAGTTGTTTCCCGGCAAGTAAAGAAATAAAAATAAATTCACTGTAATAATCAAATTTGATTTCATTATGTCGTTTTTTTCTTTTTGTTGAAAAATTGTCCCGATTGACTGAGCCTAAACGTTGCATCCAAAACTGAACCTTCAATTTATTAACTGTCTGTATCATGGTTGTCAGCAAACTTCAATGCCAAATGCGGCAAATGCGATACTCGAGCTCAGGTACTACCGCACTGGCCCCGCGTCAGGCCCTTTGATATCAAGGCCACATAAATGGGCCAAGCTAGCGCTCCGAGAAGAAAAAAAAGAACGCGAGGGTGTGCATTTTAGTTTAGCTTGATTTCGACTGTGCAGATGCTGTTACGTGAAACACGTTCACCAAACAGGCAGCCCTTTGGGTACGCGACGCAATATATCTGTTACGAATTACATTATAGCACAATACATTAACGTTAAAAAATGCCAGTCAACAACAATATATTTACAAAAAACGTATAATATATATATATATATTTACATGTCTTCTTATATATATATATGTGTGTGTGTGCGTGGTATATGTATGTGTATATATATATATATATATATATATATATATATATATATATATATATATATATATATATATATATATATATATATATATATATATATATATATATATATATATATATATATATATATATATAATATGTTTATATATATATATATATACGTATGTGTGTTTATTCAACATGAAATAACTCTGTGTAGATATAAATAGGCGCTAAGTCGCACTGTCTGACCCCTCGCTGTCTAAACAGACATTCGCCTTTCATTTCTCCGTTTTTTTCTAAGAGTTTTTTTTTTTTGCATGTGAAGCGTTCAACTTGAATTATGAATAGAAGCTTTAAGACGGCAAGTGATAGCTTCTTTTATTCTGTCTTAGGCGCGAGTTTTTCAGTGTTGATACTGGTATGGCGTTGCAAACTTCAAGTGTGCACGCCGTTGCGAAAAAAAAACTTTTTGTTTGCAGGACAACTAAGACTTTTCTGCCGTTTTTGTCTGGTCTGTGATGAAATTCACGCTATATATACTTTAGTTGGACTCAAAGTGGCTGTCGTAACACGTCAGTCAGTTCTCTGGTTCTTTAATGTAAGTGGCCAGTGTTTTTTAATAATTTTAAGGTGTTCACTACTTCAAAACTCGTGAATAGATTTCAATTCCGCCTTCTAACTTGTCACCATTTTCTGGGGCCAGAAAGCGATGAAGCAGTATCTAAGGTTTTTTTTTTAAAGAGTCCTATCCAAAGTTGCAATATTGCGCTCATTTGGAATCGAATTGCTCACACATTGCATACAAAACGGGCTTCTTTTTCTTTTCTTCTCCTCATTGAGATGCGAAAGGAGAGCAGAAAAATATTTGCAGATAAACTCAAGACGGTTTTCCAAATTGCCCGTAAATAGTCTTATTTCTTTTTTTCTTCTGAGTAGCCTGATGATACCGCATTAAGAAAAAAATATTGTGTAACTCTCCAGGCTACACTCCTCCCCGCTACACCAGCTCACGTATACAAACGTGTAAACACTTAAGTTTTGTTTGTTTTGTATGAGTGCTCCTCGAGGAAAGTAAGCGCTACAGAAAGTGTGTTTCACCCGGGAGAAAAAAGCAAATGCAAATATTTAAACAAAGCAGGCAAGATATATTGGCAGTTACCTCATAATCAGATACCACTGCTTTAAGTGAATACATGAGCTGCCTAAATAATAACTATCATATTTATTTAAACATTTGAAACACGCAAGGATAATCCCCAATTGATTAGGTATTGTATTCATTATTTCCATACCTATTAAAACTTTGAAATGCAATATCTCGGGGAACTCCCATGACGACGAGAACGCAAGAATTCCACTAACGTTTGAGCTTCCGTTCACTAATGACATCCCGTTCAAAACACAGAAAATATACCTAGTCAAAAAATAAGGAAAACGAACCTCATGCGGGTTAGAACTCTCTTTGTTTCACTGCCCCTTTCCTACTCTCTACTGATTCCTTATTTCTTACTGGGTTCTTAAAGTAGCTATTCAATCCCATACTAAGAAATCATCACATCGTTAGTTGATGTCACTAACAACCACCTACCCACTCGCATAAGAAAAAATCAAAAATAAAATCGCGTGTTTTTTGTTTGTTTTTTTTGCTGCGTATACAACGGCTTTGTCGCAACAGACGTAAGGACAGGATCGATAAAGGACGAAAAAACGATAACAAGGCAGTACCCCTAAAGCCGTCCGTCAATACACCACGAACTACCAGACACAAACGCGTGTACGTGTCAAAAAGAGAGGGTGGATATTCTTTCCGTTCGATCCCGCAGCACTACAACGTAGGCTGTTATGCCGCCAAGGTTTGCCTGAAAAGCGTATCCTGGCTGTAGAAGGAGAGGAAAGGCGACTCCAGAACACGAACTGCTCAGGGAGTCGTATCGCGACATAGGGAAGAAGAAGGCGGTGGGGGCGAGAGTGAGGGATGGAGAGAGAAAAAAAAACGGGAGACGAGAATTCTTCGATCCTCGATTTATCGAACGGTCGGGGCTAAGGAAAGCAGCCCCGGTTGGGTACGTATGCAAGTCGTGTTGCGTGCAGCTCGGCGTTTTCGGGGCACCAGATTGCCGATGGAGGAAACAAAACGCATGCCTGTGAAAGCGCGTGATCGCCTTAGATAGCAAGAAAACGTTTAATTATTTTTATCGATGTCTTTTTTTATATTAGGTTTAGAATTATTTAAAGAATGCAATAGTCAAGGTAGCGACTGCATTTTCTCTTCTGTGTGCCGGCTCGTTGACAAATGAGCGTGGTTTCCCGGAGTTTCGTGTCTGATATTGTTTTTGTGTTGTTGGATGAAACAAGACAAAAAGCACCTAAAAAGATTCCGATAGAAACTTTGAGCAAGGTCCACAATATCTCGTAAACGTTTTTGTTGGTCCTCGATGGAACGAGCGTGCGTGTGCATCTGTTTTGGGTGGCAACATACTTTAAAAAAAATAGTTTTTTTTTGTTTTTTTTGGGGGGGGGGGTGAATTGCATAAATTTTTAAAGGGTTTTTGTTTCTTGTTCTTCAACTTACCCTATAAGAAACTAAAGAAAATTCTACCTATGACTTTACGATAATATTTGCCTGATTCCTCTATCCACACCATCATCAAATATAGTTAGGCTTGTGCCCGGTAATTGTTTGCCCGCCTTGCTTGTTTCCCCGAGTGACTGCCGACAATACTTGGAAATCCCAAAGTTCACGGCTATGTCCAGACTTGTGCCCGTTACTTGAAAAATGTAATGGATTACAATTACAAATTACCGAGCCTCCAATGTAATGGATTACCGTTACAAATTATACTTTCGCTGAAAAGTAAACTAGTAATTTCCTCGCTACGTTACAATTTACTTTCCTGTTACTTTTCCCGTATACTTTTCAAGAAAACAATAGAAACAATTTCGATGTTTTAAAAAATGTTCTGCAACACTACTTTCCTTATATTATGCGCAAGAATAGAAAAACACGATGAAAGGCGACGGAAAGAGGCAGAGCTCACTCGGCGTGGACTTTTTGATCTTTGTTTTTCGCATATTTGTTTATGCCTTGCACGTTTTTCTAGTGGTTCTAGTGACCGGTCATACAAAAGATCGTGTTTTATTTTCGCTAAATTTCCTCTTAGAGATTTTTTTTAACCTGCTATCTTTATGCTGCTGAATTGCCTGCTCATATATTGCTCCAGCTTCTGTATTACCGTATTTACTCGAGTAATGGCCGCACTATTTGTGAACAAGGCCCTTGCGTCTGCTTTCCCGCAGAACACATATACAGCCAATCATCGCGTTGCGCATAAATAACATAGCGAATAACTAGATCGAGAACACGAGTCTCCATACAAATGCAATCTTCACAGATGGTATCCTCGCGCGAAGACGTTATCTCTGTCCTGTAAACAGCTGTAATCATGCTGCCGATCGCGGTGATTAGCAAGCCGCATGCTCCGCGGAAAAGCGAACCCTCAGGTTTTATTCATAAACAGTGCGGCTATTATTCAAGTAAATACGGTAGGCTCATATTTTTAAAAAGCAACGAGTAATAAAGTAATCCGTTACCAATATTTGTAACGAAATTACATTACAAATTACTACCGCAAAAAAGTAACGTAGCAATTACAAAACTACTTATAAAAGTAAGGGATTACTTCACGAGTCTACCTATGTCGACATGAAGCGAGAGTCCATTGCTTGACCCATTTCAGCTGCGGCGTAGGTAACCGAACATGCAACCTGTTACACGTTCCGTTATTCACAACCTGAAACATCTCTTCATTCTTCTCGAAGGTATCGCTCTCGACTTGTTGTATGTAATATTTAAAAAAAAGTATATTTAGGTGACGCGTAAAATACAATGTGCCAAAAGAAAAAACTTGTACTTCACAACTCAAATTACATAAAGCTGAACTACTGCCTAAAATGTTGAGAGCATGCGCTACTCAAAACTGTATTTAGATTTACATTTTTCTATTGTCCGTTTTTTTTTTTTTTTAAAGTTTAGATGAAAAATATAAACATTCATATTCGCCCATCCGACAAAAACTCCCAAGCTTCGGACAGTGCGGCGTTTAGTTTCGCCAGAGTTTTGTAACCTAACATCGCAAAAATCTCATATACGTTTGTTTTAACCACGGGTACCAGGCTCAACCTTCCTGAGACCCTTCGTAACCATGTTTAATTTGCTTGAGCACTTCAGTGGTCCCAGCAGGGAGAGCGCCCTCGTGACACCACGTATCACTAACCCCAGCAAACGCTGTCATGGGATTTATTGGAACAGGCACACCCAGTCGACGTACATTGTGTCAGAGATGCAATATGTCGCTAGCGCCAACGATAAAAAAAAAAGTGGTCAGGTGTTTCGAAGAACCTCCAATACAAACAAGCTACAGTGAAAAATAAAGGAGTTTTCTCGTCCACATTCCTGTCTTCGACGACAGATATTAGGTAAGCGTCGAGAGTGCAGCACGGAAAACAGATTTCGTTCAGCGTCGCCAAAGGTTCGGGTAATGGCTCGGGTTCAATCAAAGATGAGAATAGCCGAACTCTAACAGTGTCTGAAGCTCAGCCGATGCTCTATGCTTTGCCGACCCCATCGCATCACTATGCAGAACACCGACGGTGTTTAATTAGCGTCAGATCACGTGGCCGTTTGTTCTAATTGCGAGTTGAGGGGGCGGGAGGGAGATGTTTCTTTATTTTTTCTGCGTCTGCCATTGCGCGGAGAGGAAAACTAATGGGTGCTTTGGCAAGATATCAACGTCAGGGATATTTGTTCTTAGCGGTATTTACTGGAAGTACAAAAATTATTCAACGACGCATTTTACATGTAC
>JAZHYW010028174.1:0-69772 GCA_037355805.1 Ixodes ricinus | reverse complement strand
AGTTTCTGATGTGATCCTGATGTGCTCCTAATGAGTCCACAGAAATTCAGAAGAAACGCAACATGTAATGAGTTTTCACAGTTGTTACACAACAAGAACTCAAGTAAGATTACACACAAAGTTTTCTATTTAAAAAACTACATAGCTTTCAACTAGACCTTTTCATGCGTAAAACGCGTTAGGCAAACATTGATGGTTTTATAACTCGCCGTTCACCTTTTACTGCCATTGGTACTCATGCAACAAAAATTACAAAATATAACCCAAACAAACAGCTTATAGTAGAGTCACAAAGACTTGAAAATCAGTGAGGGACCTATATAACCGAATATATGAATGTAATATATAGATGTCCTAAAGCTACAATATATCCCCTGTGCTTGATTTACCGATCAAACAAGACTAGCTGTTTTTTTTTCTGTTCAGCTTGACTACAGCTAATACAGAGTACATGACTGCACAAAGAAACAGTTATGCTTTTGATAATATTTATTAAGATGCAATGATTTTTTATACGATCTGGTACCATTGGATCGGTCTGAAAGAAGGTAATGTGAAGAGACAGACTCGAATATCTTTAAGTTAAGAACGTAGCAAAATATTAGATTGTCAAACACAACACACGTCACATACACATCATCCAGAAAAATATACGGGAAACAAACATTCAAGTCGCAATCAAATTGTAAGATCCAATACTTCTGAATACCCGAATAAACAAAAGCAATATTTAACTGCTAATATCATAATGTCAACATCTATAAGATGCCGGTTGCGTAGAACTGAAGTCAGAAATCTTAGTTTTAGTTTCAATATTGGCACTCTTCAAGAGTTGAAGTCATTTTGATAAACACTCATGAAGTACAAAACTTAAAATGAGAATAAATCCAAAATGTATACTGTGCGTTAGGGTCCACTACTTCCTACATTCCTGTTAAATCCTTAACTGGGAATCGCATGCATAGACGCGCCACACTTTTTCTAGACGCAGGAAGCGCGTTTTACAGCGGAGCTGTTAAGTGCTAGTTTCCCCAGGATCGTGTCCGAAACCAAACAAATGTCGACACCCGTGGTCGACACAACACTCTGGTTGCCGCCGTCGCTCATAGATGGCGGTAGCTGTCCTGACTGCTGTGTTTGCCGGTTGTCTGCTTGACCAACATTGGGAAAGAATCGTTCTCACTAAGAGGAGACTGGAAGATTGGTGAAAAAGATCTGGGGAGGGGGGTAAAAATACAGGTAAAAATAAGCAATGGAAACACTTTAAAAAGAGGAGGGGGATTGTGTTCGAACAAAGTTTATACAAATTTAAAAAAAGGAATGACGAAATGGTAGGCTAGATGGCGCAACCTACCCACCGTTACAAAGGGTATAGCCATTACCTATCTATCCATCCATCCATCCTCCTCTAGTTTGTTTTTTTTCTTTTTTTGGTGTGTGTGTTTGCGTAGCGGGAGCGGGACGGCGGGAGGCTTGGCTTTCGCAGCTTTCGGAAGTTTTGTGCGGAGTCTTTCTTCAACTTTTTTCGTGGTTTCGTCGTGGTCTGCGTGTGCAGGCCACTCGCGACGTCTCACGTGTTAGTGAAGTGGGTTGGGGAGGAGACGTGGGACGTCTGTCCACTCCGGGCGGTTTTGGACACCCGAATTGGGTTTCGGTTGCAGCCGCCGGCATTTGCGGAGCTGCTGATTCCGGTAAGTGTTAGTATTCACTTTGCAGAAGTGTGAGGTTTTGCGGCTGCAGTATTTCACGCGCTTTATAATGTGCCTTGTTTGACGACATCACTAAGGTACGGAAGAGGCGATGGAACGCCGGCGCACAAAACTTGCTCAGACATCCTCGGATCCATGCGGCGTCGAAGAGTCCACAGCCGTGCAACCGCATCCAAAGCAGAAGATAAGTTGTTCGCTGTCCGTTTACCACGGGTTTGGTCGTCTTTTTAAAGAATTATCTGCGTCGTCTCACCAATGAATTGCTGGTAATGCCTTTACTGTGATTTCAAACACTCGAATAACGATGTAGATTAGACAAACAATGTTTCCGAGGATTTGCGGTGGAGATATGACAAATCGCCGACAAAATCGTGAGCCACATTCGCGCGCCCGTCATCCGTCACCTTTGCGGGTGCCGGGTGCCACGTTGCTGCCCTGTCTTGTCCGGGGCGTAAGGCTCCGCCGGGGCTGTCTGCACGTGCGATCGTATCGCTCGGGTGGTGGGCCCCGTCGGCGTCGGGCAGTGCGTTCGAGGCGGGGCATTCAGTTTTGCGCTTAAAATTTTCTTCTGCCGAGGCTTCCGGCTTTGGGTTTGTAACTTTGTATGCTTGGTCTCAGCGCCGGTGCGCGCGAGCGCGTGCTTGGCCCTATGGCTCGGCGGATCGAAGGGCGACGGGTGACGGACGGGAGACACGGTGCAGCGCGCTCGGGGCTTCGTTCGCATGAAAAATTGTGCTAAAAATACTTTTAATTTACTTCAAAAATACATTGCATTTATAGTACTTCAAGTACATTGTGCCCTGTGTACTTACTACTTTACCTAAAGTACATAGCCTCTCATTTACTTTGTACTTCGAGTACTTTTTAGGTGTAGTTTACCCAACACTGGATGGATGCAGACCCTCCCCTCCCTCCCTCCCTCCCTCTTCCTGCCGGCCCCAAGAAAAGAGAAGTCCATTCAAGGCTGCACTTCTGGTAGCCCCGCACAACTGGTTTGTTGCTAACACAGAGGTTCGGGCGAATTGGTTGCTCATGATGTACAGGGGGAACAGCGCACCCGGGAAACAGTCACTCGAGTCAACATACACACAAAAGAAAGAGACACTTAGGCAGCGCTGTTCCCCCTGTACATCATGGTTTATTGCCTACTTTTGTTTTTTGTGTAAAAGTGAAAAAAAGTATTATCTAAGACTTAGATATCCGCTTGTATCGGAATGGGACGCCTGGCAGACCTTTTTTACTCCTTTACTTAGCACTGCCAGTTGATTAAGTTGGATCCATGAAAAGTCGAAGTTGAAATTCGGTTTAATGCACCTTTTAAAATATTGAAAAGGCAGAAAATTTATGATTTAAAATTTTTTTATTCAAATACTCTGTACTAAAATATACAGATCTTATGACCTTCAGATGTACAGAAGGTCAAAACAATAACTGGCTTTATACCTCAAACAGCCTGCAGTTGTGCATGAGACATGTAATAAATAACTAGGCTGATAAAGATGCCTTTGTAGGGTGCATCTGGATGCAACTGTGACGCTCTGCGAAAAAGGGTGAGGAGTTTCAGGCCCAAGTTCAAGTCCCAGAGGAGGAGCTGGCCGCAGCTGCAAACAACTATGGTAAGCGATATTTGTTTCGCGAAACACTTGCAGTCTTTTTGAACTTTAGAAGTAGTCCTTCAAGCAGCCTAATAAAGATTAATATTTTCCACTATCCAAATTTTGCCAAATGTTTCCACTAGCCGAATCATAAATTTTAAACGACATGCTGCTGCAAGCGAAGAAATGCTGCTGCTGGTTTAGAGAAGGAGATTCTTGTTCCATGCTTCTTGCAGGAGACTCCAGCCACAGAGCGCATTCTGTGTCGAATTTTAATAGCAGGTATAGTTTGCCTGTTCAATGTGTAATATGTTTTGCCTAGGGGCTCGGCAGATTGTGAATCAAGAACAGGCTAAAAACATTGTTACCATAACAGGTGGACATTTCAGATACACCATAGGATTCAGGGACAGCATTATTAATTTATAACTATGAATGAAGTAAGATATAAAAGGAGTAGGGCTAGAAATAAAGGGAAGCTAAATATGCTCTTATGAAAAATGACTTAGGGACAGATTCTATCATATTTTTATCCCGTTAATCCGAATATCACATTCGTTTTCCCCTAAGATGTAACTAAACGCGAGAAAACTCTTAAGAATCTCCGGCCCCTCGTTACGTCATACCCAGGTCTTTGGACCGCCAAGCGCCTGTCGCTCGTGTGGGCAGCATGTGCAATTGCAAGCTTGCCAGGTATATTCCCCCGTATGTTACACCGGTTGTGATGTCTTCTTCTGACCTTTGAAAATATCGAGAGAGCGCTTGGATAGCTTTTATGGCCGCTGAAGGCACGCTAGAGGGGTTCCGAGAACTCTGCGTATGATGTCACGCTCTCCCTTGCCTCAAAGAGGGCGGGGCTTCGGCGTTATTTTCAAAGCGCTGTTACGGCTGCTCCCCGCTTCAGATTGAAAACTAATTTCGATAACCGTGGCCCTGGGGGCCAAAGGAAGATGATTCAAGTATTTTCCTTAAATACAGAACCACTTAAGTTTCCCTTTAAATGTAAAGGTTGTATTTAGTGATATACATATTGGGAGGAACATCAAATACAAGAAATTCCCAACTGGCAGCGGGCGTTTCATGACAACTCCGACGGGCAGGGGTCTTTTTGTCCCAAAGAAAGAGGAGGGTGAGGGACGCATTATCGGTTAAGAGGTAAGGAAAGCATAGAGCCAACACAAATGTGGTCTCAAATTTGGCAAAGGTAATTTTGAGGTCACATCCGTGCTGGCTTCGCACAAGTCGAGGTACAGACGCGAAATTCTCGAGGCCTTCAGAATGCGATTACGCAGCAGTAGCCTCAAATTTTGAAGCTTTTGCTGAAGACGGCGCGTCTTGTGCCTCGTGTTCCCTCGATTTTGAGGCCACATCCTGGTTGGCTTTGCACAAGTCGAGGTACGGCCGCAAAATTCTCAAGGCCTTCAGAATACGTCACAGCCCGACGAACATCGCTCTCTCCGAGGCCGACCTTGCCTTTCTTCGACTGGAACTTCAGCCAAATCACTAGTAAAGTATTTGCTTCAGTCATGACCACACTCTCTCTCTCCTTTCCCAGTTTGTTGGGCTCCTTCCGCTTCTTCCCCTTTCCTCTACCCCCTTTTCCTCCATGCTTCATGGACGAAGAGGAGTTGGAATTGTCATTAAATGTCTGCTGCTAGTTGGGAAACCGTCTTGTCCGTCCTTGTGCTTTACATTCTTCTCATTACCGTATTTCCGGACTATAGTACGCATCCAGTGTATAGTCCGCGGAAACAAATTTGGGATGAAAAATAAACGTTTTTGCTTTGATAATCTGCACCTGGTGCATAGTCCGCGCACCCAGTGCATAGTTAACACCTGGTACTTAGTTGACACGAAAATCTTCGCACAGACGGCACACCTTGACAATTGTCTGCTTTCTTAACTCACAAAGAAGCCTATAATGTACATAAATTATCATTAACATACTCTTTCATTCACAAAATCTTTCTCGTCTAGCCATAATCAACGATACTGGAAAACAAAAATCCTGTATAGTCCGCACAGCCTAAAAGTTCCTTTGAAACATGTACAGTCTGTGGACTATAACCCGGAAAATATGGTAATTATATTATTCCTATTAACACATTCTCCATTCCAAGTATGTTTAGTGGCCAGAATGATGGCAGTTGAAGTGCAAATTGGAAGACAGAATAAAACGGACGTTTGTCGGTGTGCATAATATTGAGCTTGATCTGGTTCCTTACCGTCGAGCAAGTAGTAGGAATGGGAATCTCCACAATATTTAAAACTTAAGGTAAAGTTGTAGCTTCTTGGATTTGTCTTGCACAATGGCTGTACAAAATTTATTTTAATTTTATTATCTATTGATTAAGGACGCTGCTGCCTCAGTGAGGTTCAGTAAAAAAGGATAAGCATGCTGGCTTTTTTGTTATGATGTAGACATGTCTTTAGTGCATGACTTGTTACTCCAGGCCAACGAAACACTTGAATGCTAATGCAGTTCTTTTGTTGTGCTTTTGGCTTTTTTCAGGCTACACAAGCAGCAAGTTACTACCCTATTGCAGCTGAAGAACAAAACAGCCTCTCCTTGATGTTCCCTAGGAAGATCAAGTAATTTGCTAAAACAGGTGTGTTCACAAATAGAAAATTTTTCACCAGAGAAAAATAGCACAAGAAAAAGATACAATGCTGAGCTCTCTTAAAACTGCGGTCCCACGGCGGTCGTGACACTGTTGATTTTCGCACGTTTCTGCAAAACTGTTGTGGTGTGTCTAAGCTCTTTCAAAATAGGTTTTATATATCACCTTGTAGGATATTATCTTCCTTCTTATGTAAAATATGTTTTTCGAGTCTGATAATCCAACTCGCTGCAAATATCGGAAGCATGGGCATTTTCGGCACAACATGGTTTAGTAGTACAAACGGGCAGGGTCTAGTACTGAGCATTTTCTTTCAAATTTTATATTATTTCGACAGAAGTGTGCATCCTTTGTGTACAAGGACCCCTTTTTCTATTCTTTAGAAATTTTGACAGATATTTGCCTTACAAAAAAGTGACTTTGGACGACATGACGTGAAGTCAGTTTTTGTAAATATCTGTCAACATATATAAAGTATATAGAAAAGAGGGCACTTATGCACAAAAGGACACACTCTTCTAATCAGAGTGCTCAATTGTAGACACTGCCCATTTGTACTATTAAATCATGTTTTGCCAAAAATGCCCTTGCTTCCCATATTTACAGTGCTCAAAGTCGGATTTTCAGACTAGAGAAACATATTAAACATCAGAAGGAAGAAAATACTATCCTGCAAGGCGATATAAGTATAACACCTATTTTGAGAGATCTTAGAGGCACCATAATAGTCTTCCAAAAACGTGAAAATCGACTATCTGTCATGGACACCATGGAGCTGCAGCCTTAAATTTGTCAATTGGGCATATGCCCACATCATTGTGTTTTTTTCTTGATATCGTAATTAATATCCTATTTGTGTATACATTTCTTTTATTATATCGCTCCAGCAGCAACTTTTGATACAAATACAAATTTGATACAAATTTTTATGTGTTAATGCCAACTCTTATACTTTTGGTCATGAACATAATAAAGCAGTTTTACTTGTGTTTGAGTATTCTTGTCTAAGCACCTTTACTTTAGAATGCAAATTTAAATGGAGCAAATAGTTACTCCACAGCTGTTTCCTGGTACTTCAGCATTATAATTAATGCAAGCTGATTACATTTGTTTCACATACAAGCAGTTACACTCAGCTATGGTAGGTGTACACGTATGAAGCTTCCTGCCCTTACAAAAGTTATCAATGAGTTTCAATTGAGTTTTTAATGTATTCTATAAGAATACATCAGCAACTCAATTGAAACTCATTGATCATTTTTGTAAAGGTATGCAGTGCAGCCCTGTGAGCCTGCTCGAAAACACATCACAAACTCGTCAGAAAATTTACGCATCAGGAACTCAATAAAAATTCAGACGACAAAAAAAATTTGAAGCACGGTGGCCAATATGTTTTTGAAACACATTAAGAACGCATAAGGAAGTTCATCAGAAAATCAAAAGAAAGTCATGTGAGTTCATTGTGTTTTGTCAATGACATTGCAATAGAAACTCAATATCCATTTTCATAAGGGTCCTGGGTTTGATTCCCACCGCCCCCGCCCGTTTTGGATCTGGATGGTTTCCCATTGCACGCTACCGGCGTGCAGTGATCACTACTGCGTGATGCACTTTAAAACCCCAGGTTGCAGTTGTACCGCACTGGCTAAATTTCTCATCTGCGCAAGAGACCGATTACCCGTTGAGGCGCATCTCCCCCCATCAGCATAACACAAAGAGCAAACCAATTTTTTTTTAAGGTGCTCTCTCTGGTTGCCGATCTCACAAGGGACAGGTCACGAGGTCGTCGGACGACAGCGACGAGTGGCCCTTCGACGACGTGAGTCAGTAAACTGTTCTGAAAACGCACACTGTGTGAGTGACTTTGGGAGCAGCCGGCTACCGCACCGACGGCCGTCGATTGAGTGACGACCCACACCTGTTCCACGCTATGGCTCCCTTGAGTCATACTTGGTGCAGCTATTTGCGCTCTCGTGTCTGGGTTGCGACTCCCATTGAGCCGCTTTGTATATCTCGCTTGCTACCATTTATTAAGCCTGATTATGACTACGTACGAATAATTAAGATACTAATAATATTTTTATGTGTCCACAAACAGCTCATTGCCTTCTGTGTGGTACACAACGAATATAACATAACTTTAAAAAAAACACGCACACAGATATTAAGTTACGCGAGTAATGTAGTGGAAAGATTACGACGAAATGCTGTCACATCAGGAATTATCTCAAGGTAGGGACAATCACAGTTGTGAAATTCAAGTCGCATTCTTATAATAGGAGGCTCAGTAAAACGCGCAAGCGGTAGAAAAAGCAGTGAGTACGGCTAGTGTGCGGTGGCACGTGAAAACAAACAGAGCTCAACAAGACAGGCGAGCCTACAATCCAATTGACAACTGTATACAAAAAAAACAGATAACATCACCTATCAAACAAAGAGCATAAGGCAAGTTCGTTAAGTAACACATCATAACTCTGGTACAAGAATGTATTTTTTTTGTATGTCTATGCATACTGCGGGCTGTGCAGGCTTTATGTTGCCCTGTCCTGAGTGTCGCGCTTTTTTATCAACACTGGAGAGTGGTACTTTAGTGATAAAATTCTGCTCATAAAGACATTCTGTGTTAAAAAAGTGTCACAAAAACTGCAGTTTTCTGAAACATCAATCTCGACCGCTGGAACTGACAACGACTAGCTAAAGTTACGGTAGCGTACGGGTTTATTAAACATACACCGAACTGAAATAAAGTATCTTTCAAAGATCATAAGTGGGACACGTATTTTTATAAAATAATATTTCTACGAAAAAATGAAGCCGATTACAACTCCCTGTAACGCCGAATTAGAGCGCAGCTCTTGAGGCAGCAGGGGAGGCGTGGGGGTCACGCGACCTCAGGGGGGGGGGGGGGTCACGTGGCCTGGGGGACGCGTGACCTCGAGGAGGGGGGAGTCCCCGCTGAATCTAGCGGGGAATCTAGCGGAAAATTTTCTCCGCTAAATTTAGCGGGGAAAATTTTCCGCCAGATGCAGCGGAAAAAGTTTTCCGCCAATTTACGGGAAAGTTTTCTGCCAGATTGAGTCGGGAAAACTGCCGCTAGATTTAGCGGTAAAAAATGTTCTGCTAGATTTAGTGGTGAAAATTTCCCGCCAGATTCTATGCGGGGGAAATTTTCCGCCAAATTTAGCGGAAATTTTCCGCCAACATTTCAGGGAAGTCTTCTAGATTTAGCGGGGAAAATTTTCCGCTAGATGTAGCGGGGAAATGTTTTTCCGCTAGGATTTAGCGGGGAAATTTTTCCGCTAGATTCACGCGGAAGATTCTCCGCCAAATTTAGCGGGACTACCCATCATGCACCGCGCGGTTACGCCGACGCCGACGCCGACGGCGACGCCGCCAAGCCGGCAACGGGCGCCGCAAGAGCTGCGCTCCTAAAATAGGTTATCAGGGTTCCGCTCCAAGATCAGGCCATAGATCACTGTCCCCCCCCCAAGTCCTGCTTAATTGACTTGACTGCAACAACGCATAGAGTTGGGAGAGTTGGTTTGACATCATGAAAGTGGAACAGCGCAAACTAAACGAGGGACGAGTAGAAGAGATAACGACAGACACAGCGCCGTGTCTGTCGTTACCTATTCTACTCGTCCCTCGTTTAGTTTCGCGCTGTCCCACTTTCATGATGACTTTGGCTGCTCGGCCAATCGATCTTGCAAATCTAGTGTCTCAATTTCGTGATATCTGGTGCGTCTAATCTGGCTATGATGCCTGGAACGCGTCCCCGACTGGTGTGTTTAGTTGCGTCCAAAAAGGTGGTCCCTAAATTTCCGCCTGATGACGTCATAGGAGAGTCATGCTCTCGCCGGTCGTGATCCTGGCGGAGTCCCAGCAACGGAAGTTTCTCTGGCAGACGCCTGTTCTGCTGCAGGTCGCTCTCCAGCCTGACAGTCCACGGACGCTTCAGCAGCCAGGAGTTGGAACGCCGTGACGACAGCGACACTCGCGTTCGCTCGTGATTTTCGCCAGCATTTCTACGACCAACCGCCAGGATCGCATCATCCAGCAGCATAACATTTCGGCTTCTATGATGTCCTTTGTTGCCCTTTGCGGACCACTTTTGATGCATGGGGTCCTTAGGACGCCAAACACACCAGTCGGAGACGCACTCCAGGGACCATAGTCCTGGCCTCTGACACCGCCTGCTAGTCCTGCGAGCAGACGCGCTGCAGCCCCGGCACCGTCTACTATTTCACCACCGTCTATCGTCGTCTGCGATGCCTGTAGTACGCGGACATGAAAGCTTGGCATCGGCATCCGTTTGCGTCTTCGTGCGTCTGCTACTCCGCCCCTGTCTAGAAATTATAGGGCTCGCTAGACGCGACCATGAAAAAGGCGTTTTAGCGTGCCATCATGCACGACCCGAGGTCCAATAGCAGCATATGTCAGGGTCTGTCGATGTGCGATAAAAAGCGACTAAGAGTACAAAACAAAAATCATGCAGTCCTTTTAGCTTTTCCGTTCTTGTTATGTTTTTCGAATGAAATCCGCAAGCAGGCTGGGTGAGCGTCATGACGCAAAATTAAAACGCGACTTAAAAATATTTGCTTTGGCAGGTCAGGTGCACTGCAAAACCTGAGCTACAAACGCGACTTAAAAGCCTTTCCAGTCGAAATGACAGGAACGGCAAACTTGATGCGAGCCGAACGCCGATGTTTTCTTTAATAAAGATTGGTCATTTTGATGTGGAAGAATATAGGTCATTAGTAAAAATACAGCAAAAAGCGTTTTCAACAGACATTTTTTTGTTTGCTTTGCTCCAGTGTTGGGACTAACGCGTTACAAGTAACGACATTACTGGTAACGCGTTACTTTTTTAGTAACACACTAAGTACTCATTACTTTCCTGAAAGGCTAACGAGTAAAGTATTTGGGTTACTATTTTAGCGTATCGTTTTTCATATAACGTCACTTGTTCATTTTCATTGGCATTTTTTTAGCATAAATACAAATAAAGTCGTCTTTTGTAAACTGCGTCAAAGACGAGAACAAATACTGTGTCTCGTTTTCTCCCCATGAAAAATAAGGTTGTGTCGTCTTCAGCTTACATGTTTATTTTTCTTCAATCTTGATTATTTTCGTCTCATAGCATCATTTGAATATCCTTCGCTGGGAAAGTTAGTGTTCCCGCCTCGGTGGCCAAAAGAATTCGCAAGGTTATTCGGGGCAGGCAAGCGGCCACCGTCCTTGGTGAATGCTTAGGATAAACATCTGGCAAAGGGGACCTCACCCTCCTCGAAGATAACTGCCTCAGCTTTAAAGAGGCGAAGCAACAATTTTAACTTCGAATGAATTAGAGTTTTAGAGCGCAGCTCTTAGGCGCCCGTTTCCAGCTTAAACGGCGTCGCCGTCGCCGTCGCCGTCTGCGTCGGCGTAACCGCGCGGTGCATTACGGGTAAATTTTCCCGAAGGACCTCGGGTTCTTTCGGGAGGACCTCGGGTTCCTTCGGGAGGACCTCGGGAGGGCCTCGGGTTCCTTCGGGAGGACCTCGGGAGTACCTCGGGTCCTTCGGTGACCTCGGGAGGAGGGGGGGTCACGTGACCCCCCCCCCGGAGGCTGCCTGACCACGTGACCCCGAGGTCATGTGACCCCCCTTCCCCGAGGTCACGTGAACCCCCTTCCCGAGGTCACGTGACACCCCCCCGAGGTAACGTGACCCCCCCCCGAGGTCAGGTGACCCCCCCTCAGTACCCTTCCCTCCTCCTCCTCAAGAGCTGCGCTCTAATTCGGCGTTACACAGAGTTGTAAACGGCTTTCACTTTTTTAATTTTTACATTGTTTATCTTATCAGAAGGAATAGAAACACTTAAAAGAAAGAAAAAAATGAAGACTTGACGCATCTGAAGAAAAGGCTTGTCCCTACTGCTCCCCAAAGTAGAAACTCTCTCCCACTGCAAGAGGTTCACAAACTGCATCCTCGATCAAAGAAGGCAATAAAATGCAGCACCCGCTCTGAAGCTGATCTGGTGCTCCCGTAGTTTGTGCTCTACTTGAAGAAACGCGTGATAAAGCGCCACGCAAAGGTGACCTTTTTACGTTGCCTTTCCTCCCAAAACTCGAAACTTGCATGTCGTCCAAGATCGTTTGAGAAACCCTCGTAATTCCCGCCATACGCTTCTACATAAAAAATATTAAACGAGCAGTGTGTGGAAGTACTTTAAGTGCATGGTACTTAAAGTTCTACTTAGAAAACTTGTACTTTACTTGAAGTGCATTCTCCGAGCTTGTACTTGTCCTTTACCAAAGTGTTTTCCGGTACTTTCCGAGAAAAGTAGCAATATCGACTTCAAAGTTCATTCCCCAAAATTAAAAAAAAAAAGAAACGATGGCGTTTAGTGGTGTGAAAACGTACTATCGTCTCTCGAGATGTTACTCGTCATTAATCTGAGTGACGTAATGGTGTTTATAAGACCCATAAAAATAAGTGCCTTATAAGTTAATTGTGTTAATTAGTTCGTCAGCGAGAGTAAAACTACTATTCTGTGGAGACTTGATTTGTTCCAATATTTGTCGCCACATCCGAAAAACCGGATGCATTTCCGATTACCCCCGAAACAATGCCTAGCAGTTAAAAAAATCACTGTATAGCGGATAAAAGGGCATCATAAAAGATAGTGTTAAAAGTACTTGTACTAACACTTTGAAAGTACAATGTACATATAGAACTTTACTTCTTCAAGTACATTGTATTTATAGTACTCTACTTCTTCAAGTACATTGTACCAGGTGTACTTAGTAATTTAATTAAAGTACATAACCTCTCATTTAACTTGCACTTTACTTCAAGTAATTTTTAGATGCACTTTACGCCACACTGTAAAGAAGCAAACAGTGTTTGTGAAATCAAGCTCAGGCAGTGATAAGCCTGAAAGTAGAAATGATACACCCGCAGTACATCATTGACCAAACATCAAAAAGTACAAAACAATTAGGCACGCAGAAGCAGAACCAGCTATTAAAGCATTATGTGAAAACACAAGCCGCTTTATATTTGACTAGCAGAATTTCGCTAACGTATCAAAACCTATGTACTTTCTTGTTACCATGAGAACATTTAAAAGGAACTTCAAAATTGTTCCGTTACCTTTTTAAGGTAGTTAGTAATTTACTCCGTTACTTTCCATTTGAGTAATTTCTACTCTACTCAAATTACTCTTGAGGCCAATACTCAGCAACTTAACTTAATTACGTTTTTTGAGTAACTTGTACATGTCTGGCTTAGACCAACCTTCAAAGTCGCCTAGTGAATCGCAAGCAGAGGCCACGCGCGCTGGAGGCTCTGAAAGAGAACTCAGCCGCATACTCTCCATATCCATTATGCGCCCCTGCGCACGTGACTCGGAAGAAGGTGCAAGAGTTGAGGGTGGCTTGAAGGCGACTTCAACGTGAATTGTTTTCCTTTTTTTTTGCATGAAAACACTTACGCGCGTAGGCAATTTTTTTTCAGTTCCTGAATCCAGACGTGACAGGGAATCACTACCACAATTATTTGACCGAAGTACTGACACTTTGCTTCAGCTAAATCTACACAAAGGCTCCTTCGGGATAAAGGCATCCCTGACCGCTTCACAAGGCAAGTGTGTTAGCACGCGCTTACTTATTATCTCTTTCCGCCCCCACACCCTTCGGATTAGACAAGTGACGGCTTTAACTCATAATCCCAGAGGATACATCCTACGTGTCAAAACTTGAAAAGCAAGCAGGCCTCTCGCTCTGCAGTGAATTGGTCACAATGCTTCATTTGTTTATTTTACCAGCTTGTTTACTTTTTTATTTGAGTTGAGAAGGTCATGGGGACGATGCCAGAACGCTTTGTTCAAGTTTGTGGATTATATAATGGCCCCTAAGCAATAATTCAAAAAAGATTCAAAAACACACAACAAAAAGATTTAAAAAAAAAACACTCACATCCTTTCCTACTCGCGTTTTGTTGGTTTTCTATTAATTTTCTAAAGCCTTTGGGACGTATGGCCTGAAGTCCGCCAGCCATTCGCCTGGTGGACTTCAGGCCAATGCTGGACCTAGAGCGTTTTCGACAAGAACAGAGGAACGACGATGAGCTGGTGAGCTTGATTAAACAATGTGAGAACGCTCCGGGTCGGCACAGTGAGTACTATCTAGACAACGAAGGTCTACTGTGCCGACGAGAGGGAGACTGGGGGACGAAACCGGAGACATCGCGCGGCCGCATCGTCGTTCTGGTTTCACTTCGCGATGAGCTGCTGAGAATAACGCACGATGCTTCTTACACCGGACATCTGGGGGCACGGAAGACGACGGAGGGGCTCTCTCGCGACTGCTACTGGCCGCACGTGAAGAAGGACGTGAAGGTTCATTGCGATCGCTGCGGCTCCTGATCTCTGCGGAAAGCTCCTAAGGGCCGCGAGCCTGCACCTCTAACCTCTACAGATATTTGAGAAGGTCTCAAAGCCCTTCCAACGGATGTCGATCCACATCATGGGACCCCTGCCGCTATCAACTTAGAGAAATCGCTATCTGCTTGTTTTGGTTTAACACCTCACCCGGTATGCCGAAGTGGTTCCCATGCCCGACCAACGGGCGGAGACCGTGGCCCGCCTCTTCGTCGAGCGCGTTGTGATGCGCCACTGGACGCCTCAGCAACTTTTAACAGATCGTGGTGCAAACTTCACGTCAAAGCTCCTACGAGAGGTATGCGATCTCCTGGGAATCCAGAAGATTCTTACAACGCCTTATCACCCCCAGTGTAATGGGGCGGTGGAGCGCCTCAATCAGACTATCAGCGGAATGCTGGGTCACTATGTGGCCCGTGACCAACGGGAGTGGGACGTATAGGTGCCTTACATCACCTTCGCGTACAACTCGGCGACCCACGAGAGCACTAAACAGAGTCCCTTTTTCCTTCTTCATGGCCGCCATCCCGAGATGCCATCAGCCCTTTACCAGTCGCCGACGGGAAGTTACGGCACTCTAGATAAAACAGAGATGAACTGCTTCAGCGACTCTCCTCCGCCCACGAGTCTGCTGCACGCCTGACTCCGGCCGACTCTGCCAAAACAAGGAAACACATATTCGACAGAGACGCCGCAATTCCGAGCTTCGCCATGGGTGACATCGTGTGTGTCAACGACTTGGCCGGCGTCCGTGGGCTCGCCAGAAATTTGCGGCCTAAATGGCGCGGTCCGCTTCGGGTTGTAGAAAGACTGTTGGAGGTCACCTTCCGAGTAAAGGACACTCGAACAGAGGAGCAGACGATAGTTCATGCTAATCGCCTTAGGCGATATGGTGCCGGAGGCGGCGACCGGGGTGACAACGCGCCTCTTCGGGGGCTGGGGCTCCTTCTGCGATGCCCGCCGTTCCAGAGCCCCCGGCCCGTGTCCAGCGGATGAGAAAAGAGTGGATTCTGACGAGGAGAGATCAAACGATTTCATCATGCTGGCACTCTTGGAGGAGTTGTGTCACAACTCGGCTGCTGATCCTCCTAGAGCAAGCCAACCCGCGGGGGGCACCGCTACGCTTTGAGAACATACGAACCATTTGATCGACCTTAATGGACACACGTATGAGAAACCTGCAGGGTCCACCGGGTGGTCTGTGACCTGCGGGAACTTTCTTAGTGTGCTCGTTATTGTTCTGGGTTCAGTGTGTTGTCCTATCTGTTCACTGTTCTTAGCGACCACGTGATGGTGTATTCTGTGCACTTTACCCAGTTTTTCGATAGGTATCCCATAGTGAGCTCATTTCGGTCCGAACACTAAGTGTCTTTATGAACCTGAACACGAACATCCCTTTAAGCTTTGTCAGGTGAATTTTGTGTAAGAGAAAATTCCTTTTTTGGTGTGGGCGAGTGTGACGGAGTATATTCCCGACTTATTCGGTGCTGTGCGTGCGGGCACGTGTGTGTGTGTGTGTGTCCCAGTGCCTTCGCGCCAGAGTACGAAGAATCCTCGCCTCGAGGCAAGCGGAAGAAACCGAATGGAGAAAACGAAGTAGTGAAAAGAGGACGTTAGCCATCGCAAGCCTTCGGACGGAGAAAGTGTTTGTAGTTGTCTGTGTCGCGGACTCAAGCTGAGTTCAGAAAAAACCACATGTGCCGGAACTAGTGCTGGGAACTGTCTCTCCTCGACGTCGGGCACTGTTGACGGTGTATGTGCAACTCCTAACCAGAGTGATGTATTATCTTCCTCTAGAAAGTTTTAGTCCTCCCACTTGAACCTCAGCAGGTAAGTTACTATGACACCATCATGGATATTCTAAACAGGGTACATATTCGTCTGGCGTCGCACCAGGCTCGAGGAAGAGGAGGAAAGAAGGAGGGAGAGGAGGATTTTAGAGGAGGAAAGAAGGAAGGAGAGGAGGAATACAGAGAGAGAAAGATATAGAGAAGGGGGTGAGGAGGAAACCGGGGAAGGGCCCCCGGAAAGTTTGTTGTGAAAAAAAAAAAAGAAAAAGAAGGGACACGCGGTTGGGGAACAAACTCGAGGTAATTTTTTTCTTGTTTGGATTATTGAATTAGTGAACTATTTCCTGCGGGTTCGGTCGTGACGAACTTTTAAGATGATTATCACTGGTTGTTTTTTACCGGCTGTTGCTAGTATTGGTGCCAGGCAAGACAAGGTCATGTTTTTGTTTTCAACTTACTAACAGGTCCGGCTTACACGTTTAGTTGCGTTTGGTGTGTGTCGTTAGCCTAGTGTTCTGTGGGCTAATTTATTTTGTAATCTACCTTTGATTCGACTTATCATTAATCGAACCATAATTTTATGAGCCATTAGTACATCACCTCAGCTACTACTAATTTCACTCGACTTTGAGATAGTATCTGTCCACCGGATCATCCTAATTGTTCCTCATTAGATTCTGATAAATTTTTTAATGTCCTTACTCCTTCGTGACAGATGTTAAAAAGCCTTCAAGTGTCATCTAAAATTTCTTCCGACTGAACTTATTTAAAGAGTCGGCGAATAAGCTCGCGATCTCCACTCTGCGCCTGGCCAGCGGCGTGTGCTTGTTCGAGGGCTATATAAGTGTTCATTCTCATGGTCTTTAAATGTACCATAATAAATATATAATGTGTTAATTTTCAAGAGAGTTTATTTTAACGAATCAATGTGAGTTTACGACTGCACGCCAAAGACCACAATGAAGGAAAACACTTCGCACTGGCAGGACGCGCAGCTCTCGACCAGCAACGTTTTTGCTCGAAACAGTTCTAGCTCTCCTTCCCCGAAAACCGGTCGTCGCGCGCCCTGCCTGGAGCTGTCTTTGATCGGCGCAACGCTCCGCGTTACAATTAGTTCATTACAAGAAATATTTGTCGCGGTGTTGAAACTTGTTCGTTCAAACCAGTTTTTTATTTTTTTAGAACATGTTTATTACTTAGCCCTTAGGTCGTGCGTGAGGTCTATAGATTATTCGCAAAGAAAACACGGTCAATACAACAAAAATATATACATTATACTAATTAAACTATTATTACAAAATTAAATAGCTCTGTAAAAGTTTAATTGTTGTCTAAGTTTGTATTCTAAGCCTTATGCTGTTAAACAATAATGAAATTGAAAGTAACGAAGATGTACCGTTTTAGTGTTTAAAACTAAGAGTAACGGTGTTTTGGTACATATGCGGAAAAGTAACAAATATCAGTAACGCGTTACTTTTTGACGACTAACGAGTAACGCCATTTTGTTGCTCATTTTTGGTGACGGGCAGAGAACTGCTTTTCTGTCACGACTTACATTTATACACTCAGAATTAGTTGGTCTAGTACTTACACTCCTTGTCCGGGATATAAAACCACAAAAACTACAATTCGACGTCCAGTGCACTGGTGTCGAACCGACGATGCCGAACCGACGATGCCGACTTTCACGAGCGGCTTGATAGTCTAGTGAAACAACGTAGTAGCTAATCTATGCGAAGCGCAAGTTCGTCTGTTTCTTTTGCAGGGGTTGTGGTGACGTCAAAACGCCGGGCTCTATTGGGTCTGATAGAAGGATAGTGGGTAGACCTCAAGGCAGCTTGCTTTGGGGTCTATCCCACTATCCTTCAACTGGAGCCAATCAGAGCTCAGCGTCGTTCTGACGTCACCGCAACTCCTGCGCTAGAAGCGGACGACTTGCTCGCCGCATTTATTAAAGACTACAGGAAGACACTCATTGTCTTGTTTGCCCTGCTGCAAAACGTCGAGATTTTATTGTAGTCTTTGATACGTACATTAGCTATTTAGTTAGTTACATCACAAATTTATCAAGCCGATTGTAAAAGTTGATATCGTGAGTTTGACGTCCGCGGTCTGAACGTCAAAATATATTTTTGGGGTGTTATAATATGGGAGAAGGCTGTAAGTACTAGACCTCCTATTTCTAAGAGTGTATGTCTATGAAATTTTACACCAAAGATGCAGAAATCGTGTATGAAACACATATTATGGCCTCACAATTTAATCGACATTTTACCTAAATGTAAATAGAACCTCATGCCGTGCATTAATGTAAACCACCAGTAAAGGGTTTTCCCCCTTTTCGTGAACAGGATTTAAATCCCGAGTAGCACGTCAGAGCAACGCCCCTAACTTGACACAAGCTTGGCAATCCAATAGGTGCCTAGCTTGGGCCTTGTACGGTTTTGCTTCAATGCGTTAGTTAGTACTCGAGAAAATTGCTTTGGCATTTTTTATTGGTTTTTCTCTGCCTCGCCACATTATCCCCGATCTTCCAGACTTAAGCAAAATGTGCCACATATGAACCGTAGAACAAGCAGTGAACATATATCTCGCACTAGCTCGTGAATTTAGCCCAAAGTTGCCGCATGAAAATCGACCAACGAGACGTGAAGCCCAACTATGTCAATTTGTTTCGCGATTTAGGCCCAAAGGTACCATATGACAGGCAAACTACAAACAGTGAAGCCTAACTTTTGCACTTGTTCGTTTAATTAGGGCCAAGATACCCACACTGGGGTCAAAGAAGGCAAAGTTTGGCTCTACCTCGGCTTCTTCGTGCTTTTCAAGGCCTAGATTGCTAGACAGAAACCAAATTTTGACCCGAAGGGCTGTACTACGTGGGCAGGCACTGAGGATTTACTTACCCTTAATGGTGTTGAAATTTTTTTATTGTTGAACGCTGACGGAGCCACACCAGTTTCTGAACCGTCCTTAACTATTTTTTTTTAATTTTCAAAGTGTGCAATGGCAGCATTATACATACAGCTCCCTTCACATGAAGCACTTACCATTGGCTTTATAACACCCTTGCCTTGGCCAATGGCTTATTTTGAACTAATTCGAAAAACAAAATCCGCATTGACTTACCAAGTTTCACGTAAAGTGACTCTCCTTTGGAATATCTTAGAACCGTTATATCCTCTGTCGCAGCTGGATCGCAAAATCATGACTCATTAGAACGAAAGGTAAAACCGAATTGTCGTGATTCTTATTTTGTTACGACGTTTAAGTGACTTTATATTATGTATTTGCCATTCCTTAGACTAAACTTTTGAAGATTTAAGAAAAACATCAGTAGTCGAAACATTTTGACTAAAAATAAAACAGTGACGTGTGACATGCAGCTTTATCTAAAAGTTGTGTTCTCATCTTGAATTGTAAAGATTAATAGAGGAGGCAATCTGACATGGTTGGGAGCAATTAAAAAACAAAATTTGAAATTAAAACTTTATTCTTGTGTACTGTTCATTTCTTTGTGATAAAATATTTTCTCTTGAGAAGTAAAGTCCGTATGCAAAGACTGTGTGTGTTGCGAAGATAGGTTTTCAACACCTTTCGTGCACATTAGCAGCTGGTCTGCATAATAAATACATTATGTAACACTACTGCTTAGGCGTAAGTTTTTCTAGGGAGCACAATGGGATTATAATTGTTCACCAGAAAAGTTAGGCATCTTCAATATTAAAAAAAAACATTGATCTAAGCATGCTTCAAATTAACAATTTCATTTCGTGTAATCCAGATAATTTGACTGTGCGTGCATTAAGCGAGGGAACGTGTAGTATAAAATACTAGGGTTCAGTATACTGTAATATCCCGAAAAAAACCCGAAAGATAACCACCCCGATTTTTGCAGGATTTGGTATTTTTTCAAAAACACCGAAAGATAGCCCATTTCTAGCTGGCGATGGCCAATGGTGACCTCGGCAGAATTGATGTTACTAAGCCACACCGAGACATAAGCGAGCATTGCTAACTGGAAGGACAGTTTTCCATGCTCCATTGCCACTTAATGTGAAAAAAGCTTTGCAGATCACAAAAAAGAAATTAATTTTTTTTAAATCTTACACTTAATGTTAGCTCACTCCTCATTTTTACACAATTTGCTCTCGCTTTTACGTGGGCTGCATCTCGGAATATTACTGCACTTAGATTATAATTTTGGTCTTTGGTGCATACCTTGTGTGGATAAATGATGAATCTTTCATCCAGGTACTCTTTTTATGTCATAGATTTTGGGAGTTTAAACGCTTCAACGTTATATTTTCTGAATAATTAAGCAGTCCCAAAATATACATTATATAATATTGTATTTATTATTTAATGAGCCTTAAATGCCAAAATATTGTGCATATCAACAGCGATTTGAAGGTTACTACCTCAGCCCAGAACTAGTCGAAAACGCCTGCATTATAAGTTAACTCCAAGACTCAAGTACACACAAAACTGCACTCACGAATGCCATGTATTTTAATAATTTAAAATATACGTCCACCAATTGAAAGCATTATCCTTCATTTTTTTTTCAAATAACCGAATAGAAATTTAACAAAAATATCTAGCACAAATCTCAGTGAACCGACAAATCCACGGACAGATTTTTCCGGAAGAAGCTCATCTGTTCTCATATATTTTTCACGACAAGCGGTCTATACAGGAATAGTGGCCGCAGTATCAAAGACCTTAGACTTTAAAAAGTGTAACTATAAATTTTTTCTATAATTTCTGCTATTTCGTTATTTAATCACTTGAGTGTTCCGCCTTTGATGCGGTAGGGACTGTATGTTGGTAATATTTAGAAGTTTGAAGCTATTTAGGATTTCATCATTAGATCTATTTTAAAATTGCTTCGGCGGAGTTTTGCAGAATAGTTTGTTTAATATCTATACAGTAATCGGGGCGTTTTTAAAATGTTTATAATGGTTACGTTTTGCAATACGACAGTCGTCTGAAATATGAGATTACTCGTATCTAGGTGTTGGAGAAAAGAGTTGCTTCAGCAGAGTTGTTGCCCTTGTTATTCGTAAATTGCATTAAACTTGGACGTGAGCGATTGTGAGAATTCATTGCTTTATCTATGTACATAGGTCAATTATTGTGCCATGGTTTTACAGTTTATACATCTTTGTTACGAAAATTATTCTGTTTGCTATGCAAAAATATATAGCGCATAAAATGGATAGGCTTAGTCAGTCAAGATACATAATGCAGATTAGCACAATGAAGATAAAGGCACATCATTCAGCTCAGATATGCTCTCCTCATATGCCTTTAATAGATGTTTAAAAGCCAATCGGAGGAATGTAATGTATATCAACTCAGCTTGCTTTCGCTATAGATACTCGAAGTGCTAAATGGTCGCTACTTCTCCAGTTCTATTGTGTGAATCTTTTACTCACCTGAAGTGTTGAAGACACCGACACCTCTAGCAGCATCGTAATATGCCTGGAAGTTGCCCCTAAATCGAAAACGAGTTCTTGAGCAAACGGTGTAAGATATATCATAATATATAATCAGCTTAAACCTAAACACTTTATGATATTCAAGTTGTCCTAGATTAGGAGAAGTCAAGCAATGTGATAAGCAGTTTAAAAGACGATCTGTATAGTCCCTACTACTCTATTGAGATAATCCTGATGTGCGTTGAACACTCCTTCAAATCTGTCACGTAATCGTGAAATATGTGACTGATCACTCGGTAGATATAGAGTAATGACGCCGCTTATGATGTGGTGCTCTGAGAAAAATATATATACATATATATCATGTTGTGACGAAAGGTCTACGGTGCGTTTCGGAAAAACACCGAGGGTGAGAGGAGACGAGGAGGAAGAGGTTCGTTCGGGCAGAGCGCGCGATTAGCTGAATTCCTAACGGCTTTTCTTCAACTCGCTACCACACTGTAAATAGATAAGCCCATCCAGTTTGCAACATCGTTTCGCCTTGCGTGGTGGAGGTGCGGGTTTCCCCAACTATCCGGACTTCACTCGCGAAGTGTTCCTGCGTCCTGGACTGGTGAAATCGATGCGACGCCGCGGGATATCACGCCAAGGAGCCTCGGACGATGCAGCGCAGGACACCGCTTCTGACCAGGCACCTACTGTTGCGGGTGCAACCACTATCCTGTACGCCGGAGCCCTCCGTCGGCGGGAGCCGAAGCTCTTCAGTGGGATCGGTGACGATGAGTGGGGACTGGTTGGAGTCAGTTGAAAGGGTGAGCCTCACAACAAATGGGATGACATCGTCAAGCTCAATAATGTAATTTTTTTATTTGACCGACGTTGCGAAACTATGGTATGCCAACCATGAGTCGAGCTGGTGACCTGGCCCGAATTCAAAGCAAAGATCCGGGAAGTATTTGGGAAGCCTGCCAGAGGAAGCTCGTCACGAAGGGACATTGGCATCACGCGCTCAACTGCCGCGATAAGCTTCGTTAGCTACACGAAGACGGATGTCCTGAAGTTGTGCAAGCGTGCTGACACCACATGACCAAAGATGAAAAACTGAAGAACATCATGAAAGGCATTGCCGAGGATGCTTTTCAGATCCTTGTCGTCAAAGCGCCAGCGACTCTTTCTGAAGTCATCGACATCTGCCAGAACTTCTCTGAGCTGCGGCTTCAGCGTTTGCCAGCCAAACGCAAGCTGGAACCCCCACAGAGCTGGCCAGCCTGACAACGTGCGATGGCTCCGTCGACAAATGGGCCGAACTCCGATGCGTCATTCGAGAGATCGTACGTGACGAAGTGGCTGCCAATTAGAAGCCTTCGACCTCTCCGGACTCTTTATCTCGCCTGGAGTCAGAGCACTAATTCAGGATCAAGTCACAGCCGCGACCCTTTGCGCCGTTATGTCGCCCGCCGCGTCACCGCCGCTTGTGCCTCAGGTGCCTACGTTTGCCGAGATGGTGACACGTCCGGTACCGCTCGATCTTCAACCACAGCCAACATTTCTCCTCCTCGCTGGCAAGCACGCAGGGCTGACCGCTTGGAGGACATCAGAAAATCGTCCGCCTTTGTCATGTGGTTATGTTGGACATATCGCCCGTTTTTGTCGCCGTGGAAAATCCGAGAGTTACGCCGCCCCACCGCAAGAACGGTATCGACCAGCTTTCTGTTCAGGTCGCCGCAGTGATGAGTGTTCATCCCAAGATTACGCTGGACCACAACAACGGCAAAGGCAAGGCAGATCTCCATCTCCCAGGCGGCGTTCGCTGTCCTCCTGCGACCACGTACTACATCGCCCATTGCAGAGGAAACTGCTAGGAGTAGTTCCAGAGGCGAGAACTGCCAATCCTTTCACATCTTTAAGTCCTCATCCAGTTACCCGAAATATGATAGATGTAGTTAATGACGGTTTGTGCACTCGGCATTAATTGACACCGGCACCCATAATGTCAGTTCTTCGTGCTGACCTTTGTCGTAAGTTGAAAAGTCGCCCCCGTTTTCTGGTCTGCCCCTTCGAAGCTGTTGGTGCACAAGCATTGTCCCTGCCGGTGTCTGCTACGGCGCAGTATTGTCATTCAGAAGTGTGTTGCTGTGCCGGATTTCTAGTGTTGTCTTCCTGTTCTCCGACGTCATTCTTGAGTGGGACTTTTTAAAAGCAACAGAGGCTGTTATTGACTGTGGACGTGCCGAAGTAGATTTCGCTGAAATCCACCTTCCTGACGACAACATTGCTGTGGACAAAATCAAATTATCCCTCCTTGATGACGTACGAATTCCTCCATTTTCGTCTGTCCCTTTACCGATTCAATCATCCAGAGTCTCTCGGCGTATCCTCTAATGGTCTCTCCTTCCGCATTTGTTGCCGTGCGGCAGGCCATCCTATGCTCCTCCTTTCTCTGCTCCAGCCTTGACAATGAGCACCGCCGCACTTCTTATGGGTTTAAATATGTCTTATTGAAAAATCCGGCAAAAACTGTCCAGTGACATTCGGATGGAAACAGGTTGGTTTCCGCTCATTTTCACCAGAAACCAGCGTAGTTTACCAGTTTTTTGGTGGAAATATTACCGGCCGCCACTTTCAGTTACCAGATTCCGGTGTACGTTTTACCGGAGCCACTTTTGGTTAAAATCCGGCAAAAACTTCCCGTGACATTCAGTGGAAACGGGTTAATTTCCACTCATTTTCACCAGAAACCAGCGTCGTTTACCAGTCTGTGGTGGAAATATTACCGGAAGACACTTTCGCTGAAAGTTTTGCCAGAACCACTTTCGATTACCCGTCGCTGGAATCCTACCGGAAGCCGCTCTCGTTTTCCGGACACCGAACTTAACTGGTAGCCGACGAAAGGGGAACGGCTAAAGACAAGGAAGCCAAGTCGAGCAGGGGGACTGAGTTTGTAATGGTGGCCGCCAATGCAGTGGCATTCCCGTGAGTGCGTGTTTTAGCTCGAGACGAGGTTGCAATCCTGCAAGAAGTGCGTGCAGCGAACTGTTTTGACGATCCAAAATGGTGAGCAGCGATCACCGGCAACTTGCTATTTGCGACAGGCAAAAGTCGGGGCCACAGCAGGTACGAGACCACTCGGGCGGCATTCTCGTGAGTGCGAGTTTTAGCTCGGGACGACGTTGCAACTCTCAAGAAGTGCGTGCAGCGAACTGTTTTGACGATCCAAAAAGGTGGGCGCTTTCACCCGTTTTCATCCGAAACCAGTTTCCCTGCAGTCTGTGCGAGATTATTTGCCGGCAAACAGATTTCGCTGAAATTTCATCGGCATCGGGTTTCCACAGATTTCGCTGAAATGTCACCGGCAGCCGGCAGCCAGCGAAACGGGTGACTCGCTTCCCTGTTTACCGAACTTCACTCAAAGCCGACGCGAGGGAGGGGCAAGCCGAGGCGAGCCGGGGACTGGGCGTCCTTGGTGCCTCGCACCAAGGACGAGTCCCCACGCACCCTCTCTCCCTCGCATTGGGTCGTGGGGAAAATGCGAGAAGGTCGTTTTGCTGACTTTTTTTTTTTTAAGAAAACCGGCTTCTTTGTCCGTCAACGAGCAACGGCCGGCCAGGAACGAACGCTCAGTCTCGGATTCTCGTTTCATGTGTGCGACCTGTATCTTCCAGAGCAGCTGCGTGTGCAGATGAAAAGAAAATATCTTTCAGTGACCTGTTTCTTACGCCTCTTTGTCCGTCCGGCTTCAGAAGCATCCAGCGAGCGAAAAAGACTGTGCCCAAGATTTCTCAACGTCGGCGGATGTTCGTTTCGCGCGTTCGTGGTTTTCGCTAAGCGTGCTACTGACGCCTGGCGCACCCGCGGCGGCGGCATCAGGGACGACATCGGAGTGTGCCCGGGATTTCTCAACGGCGGCGGATGTTCGTTTCGCGCGTTCGTGGTTTTCGCTAAGCGTGCTACTGACGCCTGGCGCACCCGCGGCGACGACATCAGGGACGACATCGTGATCTGTGCCCGTGAGTTCTCAACGGCGGTGGATGTTCGTTTCGCGCGTTTGTGGTTTTCGCTAAACGTGCTACTGAGAGCATACGTGTGTGTCCGTGTGGTGCACCTGCGCGGTTTTATTACCGTACGTCTAGGAATTTATTCAGCGGCATTGTGAGTACCTTGAAAGATATCTTTTGCGACAAAGAACTCGGTTGTTCCTATTTGGTCTGACTGCTTTTGTCTACAGCTGTGCAAATTGTTTCACTGGTATCGACCCGGTTAAATAGATACACAAAACCTTCAGGTCTATGTGGACTAACCACTTTAATTGTTACCGAATCGTCCAGCATCTGGTAAACATACACCAACCACGGTTCACAGGCTTCCTCCTAAGTGCCTTCCGATGACTTCCGAAAAAAGAAAGAAAAACACGGTGAATTCCGGCCAATCTTCAACAGTTTGCCAGAGTCTTTGCTGAACATATCCCTTCGTGCGGTAAAACAAATTGTAAGAGAATGGTGCCTCACGCTCGCGCAATAATAATTATATAATTACTTAGTGCGTATTCGTTGCCCACATTCCTACATTATTGTTGTTTGTTTGTTTTGTTTCTCCAGTGTTCACTGTGTCACGGTATTTTATTGGCTGCCTGGTCTCACATACAAGCATCTTTGCTTTCGTGGGCCAGCACGCACACATGTATTTTTTCAAAGATAATAAAGATATTATTATCTGGTTATCTTCTGGTAAATTGTGGCGTTACTGGAAGCGAAAAGAGTCCCATAATCCAGTAAAATAGATTTTTACTGGAAATAAACTTCCGGTAGAAATCCGGTGACATTCGGGTAAAAAACCGGTAACATTCCTGTAAAACAACCGGTGACATTCCAGTAAAAATCCGGTGACATTCCAGTAAACTACGGCTTTACTGGAAGTGAAAACAGTCCCATAATCCAGTAAAATAGACTTTTACTGGAAATGACATTCCGGTAAAAAATATTTTTCAATAGGGTTCTTTTCCAATAATGCTTCCTGCAGATGAAGTCGTTGCTTTCGCTGAGCCATACGAAGCTATCGAAGTATTAGATTTCGATAATTCTCTTCTGGATGTTGTTGTCCATTAGCCCGCAGCGATAGGACGAGGACCAGTTCTTGTGGCGACTATAGATAGCCACATTGATTCGTCCCAAATACCTCAATTCTCGCCGTTCTACGCAAGTTTAGTTCCATATTTGATCGCCCGCAATCCACCTTGGGACGTTCCACGTCGGTAGTTCACCATCGATACCGGCAGCGAGAATCCCCTACGTCAACGTTGATACCGAGTTTCAGCGTCTGAACGAAGCGTCATCGAGACCCAGGTCACCGACATGCTTGACAGAGTGGTCTTCACGCCCTCTATGAGTCCATGGGCGTCACCAGTCGTCCTTTTCAAGAAAAAGGATGCAATAATAAGATTTGGCGTTGACTACCGGAGATTAAAAAGATCACCCAAAGATGTATACCCAATGCCAAGAATTGACGATGACCTCGACTGCTTACGCGGAGCTGAGTACTTTTTTCTCTAGACCTCCGTACAGGCTATTAGCAATCTATGGCTTCAACGATCAAGAAAAAACAGCTTTCATAACTCCCGATGGCCTGTACCAGTTCACCGTCATGCCCTTCGGCTTATGCAACGCGCCAGCAACGTTCAGACGTATGATGGATGCGGTGTTGCGCGACCTCAAGTGGAAAATATGCCTATGTTGTTTCGGGCGACGTTGTAATATTTTCAAACACGTTTCAGCAGCACCTGCGTCGATTAACCGACGTATTGTCGTGTCTCAGCAACGCCGACCATCAGCTCAACGCAAAAAAATGTCGATTTGCAGCACGGCAAATTAAAGTGCTTATGCCATCTCGTGCCAAAGACGGCGTTCAACCCGACCTAGCAAAATTTCAGGCCGTTTCCACGACATGCCGAGGCCATCCACTCAAAGAAATTCGAAGTTTTCTTGGACTTTGTTCCTATTTTCGACGTTTTGTACGCGGATTCGCGTCATGGCAGCCCCCTGCATGATCTTCCGAAAATCCTCACACACTTTTTTTGGACATCGCATGTGCGAGCTGCTTTGCTTCCAGCTCAAAAATATTTTAACATCTGCCGCAATACTCGGCATTTTGATCCCTACTGCTCCCAACAGAACTTCGTGCTGATGCAGTGGCTTTGGGGTTGGGGCTGTGCTCGCACAAACCAAGACAGGATTCGGCGACTACGTTGTCACCTATGCAAGCAGGGCTCTCACAAAATCAGAAAAGATACACCGTAACTGAAAGAATGCTTGTGCAGTCGTCTGGGCAGTTACCAAGTTCCGCCATATCTTTATGGTCAAAAAATTCAACGTTGTGACCGACCACCACGCGCTTTGTTGGCTGTCATATTTGAAAAATCTCACGGGACGCCTTGGTCGATGGATGCTGCGGTTGCAGGAGTACAACTTCGTTGTTCTGTACAAATCCGGCCGCAAACGACGGCGACGTGATGGTCTCTCTAGAATGTCTCACCGCACTCTGAACCACCAGACCTACCTGCACTATGAAGACCCTATCACCTTATCGGCGTTAAAAATTGTCGACTTGGAGCAAGAACAAGCAAGATATCCTTGGATATCTAAAATTGCTAACTGTTGTCAGAACCCTGCATCTTCCCAAAACCGCTCACTACGAAGACAGTACAAGCATTTTCGCATTCGAAATGGCCTTCTCTACCAGCGCAACTATTCGCCCGAAGGCTGCCATTGGCTTCTTGCCATTCCCGTCGGTTGCGACGTGAGGTTTTAGATGCCTTCACAACGACCCAACATGTGGTCACGGAGGGTCTACTCAAGACCTACAATCGCGGGTACACCCACGGTACTACTGGCCAGGGCTTTATGGAAGCGTCCAAAAGTTATTGAAATCATGCCTCCAATGCCAACGCCGTAAGCAGCCTTTGCATTCATCTCAAGGCCTGCTTCAGCCCATTCCGTGCCCAGAACGACCATTCGACCGTGTCGGAATAAATCGTTTTGGCCCACTTCCTCACTCCTCCTCTGAAAATCGCTGGATCATCATCGCCATTGATCACCTAACGCGTTATGTTGAAACCGCTGCTTTGCCTACCGCCACAGCGGAAAATGTGGCCAACTTTTTCTTGAACCAGGTTGTTCTCCGTCATGGTGCCCCGAAAGAACTCCTAAGCGACCGCGGAACTGTGTTTCTTTCTAAAATCATCCAAGAGGTCTTGCGAGCTTGCAGTGTCATACATCGAACAACATCACCGTATCATCCGCAGACCAATGGCATGACCGAACGCTTCAACCGAACACTCGCCGATATGCTCGCCATGTACATTTCCCCCGATCATCGTAATTGGGACAAGGTTCTTCCGTTCGTAACTTTCGCCTACAATACCGCCGTTCAAAGCACTACTCAATTTTCACCATTTTTCCTTCTTTACGGGAGGCAGGTCTCTTCAACATTAGATCGCTTGTTACCCTATTCACCCGATCATTCTGAATGCCTTCCACCCGCCGAAATCAGAGGTCATGCTGAACAATGCCGCCAGCTAGCACGAGCACGCACTACACACCTGCAAGGACAACAAAAACGCCGCCACGATGATACATCTCACCCAACTTCTTTCACACCCGGCGATCTCGTCCTTTTGTGGATTCCACAACGCCAACCCGGTCTCTCCGAGAAACTGTTCTCAAACTACACAGGCCCATATCGCGTGCTTCGTCAGACCTCAGCTGTTAACTACGAAATCGAGCCGCTCTCGCCACCTGCCGATCGCCGCCGACGTTCTCGTGAAACGGCCCATGTCAACCGCCTTAAACTCTACTGTCCCCCTACTGACCACACCTAATACCAACTTCGCCAGAATGGCTATCTCTACGAAGGGGGCATTGTGACGAAGAGAAGGTCTACGGTGCGTTTCGGAAAAACACCGAGGCTGAGGGAAGACGAGGAGGAAGAGGTTCGTTCGGGCAGAGCGCGCGATTAGCTGAATTCCCAACGGCCTTTCTCTCAACCTGGCTACCACACTGTAAATAATAAACCCCATCAGTTTGTAACATCGTTTCCTTACAATATATATATATATATATATATATATATATATATATAGATATATAGATATATAACTTGAGACTACAGCAGTCACGGGGAAAAGTTAGTGTCCTTGAGCACGTGTATTTTCGCCAGTTTCCATCAACACTGATATCAATTATTGAGATGAGACCGGCATGTCTTGCGCTACATTAAAGACTAGTAGCAAGTATGTGCTAACAAAGGAACATTAAGTAATATCGTGAGGGTAGTTATATTCTTTTAGGATATACAGCTTACTTTTTCTATTGTCCACGGTTAAATATGTAATGCCCTACAATTCCTTTTCTAACTCGATTTTATCAGAAGAAATATTTTATGATTGCAATTCTATTAAATTATTTACTTTATTTTTGTGCCCCACAAACAGGTGTGCAGTGGTGCACACGTCAAAATAATATTAATTCACATCACAAGAACAAATGTTGACATGTCAAAAACGAAAGGAAGACGTCAATGCACTTTTTGTTTGTTCGCATTGAAAATTTTGATATAAAATGTTTCTAGCTTTGATTTGAATTTGTTGAAAACCAATGGAAGATGGATAATGAGATCATAGTTTAGTAAAACAGAAGTATAAAGCAATGAATGCGCACGACTAGACCTTTGAGGAACAGGTAAATACGCACAATTCAGTAGCGCTGTTTCAATCAACGACATCATCCACAACATTATGCATAAACATAAAAACATCGCATCATATGTCATATTACATAAAGAGTGTAAGTCAATCAGTTTACATATTCTCTCATAGACACAAAATACCTTGAAGTGTAAGTAACAATTCTAAACGACATGTTCTTTTATAAAAGAACATTTAATGATAAAAGACATGACCGACGTGATAGAGAACATTTTGATCTCTGTCACATCAATCCTGTGCAGGACTTTCGAGCGAATGCTTAATCGGACTCCTTTAGAATACCTGCCCTGTCCACCCTCCATCACTACATACGTGATGCGCTGGATGACGGCACTTCCACGGACCTCATACAACTCGACTACTGCGATGCGGTCGGCACAGTGGACAATCACATTCTGCAAAAACTCGCCGGGCTGGTTTACGTGGCCCATTGCTTGGCTGGAAAGCACGTTTCCTCATCGATCGCTTTCACAAGGTGGTGTTCTACGGGTCTTCGTTTGAAAACTGTCATTTCCCTGTGTGTGCCACAAGGTCCTGTGCTGGAACCCACCCTCCTCTTAGTGTATTTGGACGAGATGCCGAAAAAGGGGGCATCCTACTTGCACGTTACAATGACATCACAACCATTATGACCCGCTTGGAACATTCTTCTTCTTGCTGCCGCCTTCAAGACCATCTCTCACTTCATGATTGCAGACTCGTCACTTCCAATCACCTACGACTAAGCCACACGAAAAGTGCGCTTCAGGTGCAAGAATGGGTGGATTCGCCGCGCTATTAGTTTTTTGACACATCTGTGTCGGTGGCCACATATCTTCAGATTCTGGGGGTCACCCTCACGCCCACTTTGAATTTTGGCTTGCACATCTCAGCATCGTGGCGAAGGCACGTTGAACCCTTGGGTTTGTCACAAGGGTAGTGCGCTTCTGTGGTCCGGAGACCATTCATGCATTCTACACTGCTCTTGTTCTCCCACGACTAGAATACTGTGCATCCATCTGGAGATCCCACAAAGCTCACCTTTCTCAGAGCGTGGAGGGAGTCAAGCGTCGTGCAACACGGACTCTTCTGTAACGTACATATCAGCCGCTTGCAACCACCCTGTCTTACGAGGATCGACTGAGGCGCCTTCGCTGGCAATCACTGTACCACCGGCGGGTTGTGAAACGCGTGAAACTCCCCGTGTCCCCTCCTACATGGATAGCTGGAGAACATTCTATCCTTCGCACCAGCAAGCGCTCGGAACAACCCGAAAAACTGCTGGCGCGCTGAGTCCGCCACCGCAGCTTGTTTCTCTCAGATACGATTCATACATTTCTTTCAGTGCATTTTGATGTACCCTCCCCTCTTCAGGATTATATTTTTAAATTATTTTAGAAGCTCCCACGTTCCCGAGTGTCGTCGTAGTTGCCGTCGCCGATGTTTGACTTTGTTTCTGCACAAATGGGCCTCGCAACGGCGCAACCCTTGTTTTCCCCATTAAACATTGTCAGAGAAGTATCACGGCGTTTCGTAATATCTCCGCATTTGCAGAAACGTTTTCCGGACTTCACGATGAGGTAATATTCTTCAGCATGAACATCAAGACAATTGCAATGGAGTGGAAACGGCGTTTGGAGGGTCCACTACAAGCGATGTATCGGTGCCGCCCAAAAAACTGGGTGGAGCATTTTCCACACACGTCTTCACTACCTGTCTTTACCGTACGGAAGAACAGGCTATTATCTACACACCGCACTTTTTTACGAACCATCGGTCTAACATCTTTATCGCAAACTATGCTTGGCGGAGAAAAACAATTTGTACCGTATAAACCACCGCCAAAGGTTCACTTTAGTGAAGTACAAAACTTTTCGGATAATTACGTTCTTGACCAGTTTTGCATAAATATCTTATTGGTTAGCATAATGAAACATATCCTTCCAATTAAAAGCTTTTAATCGCCACTGAAAGCAGCTGAAATACTAAATATTAGAAATACTAGGAGCGCCTGGAAAGCGGGGTGGTGCGTAAAAGTTTTTAGTTGTCCTACAGGTGCATTTGCGGATAATAAGAAACGCAAACACTGCACGGCTGCATTCAGAAGTTAATTATCTCCATCTAATTAAAAACCTAATTATACTAAGCGCTATGTACCTAATAATAGGCTGTTTGAGAGAGGCAGCCCCGCAACCCCATTTCATTTCTATGTAAAGCACAGGTTTTACACGACCATTTCGGCCGTGCTGAAACACCCAACGTCACAATGACTCAATGATCACGCGCTCCGGGATTGCGCTTCTCATAACATAGGAGAGCCGAGAACATTCATTCATGTTTACATCTATGGAAATGTATTGTACTCGTATCATGTTCCTTAAAAGAGACTACGCTCATACGCACTTCACGTAGGAGTTTGGAGTTCCCTTTGATGCAGACCAAAGGATGGCCGAGGCCACCGATGTGTTTGAATTGGTCCCGTCCAAAAGAACTGTAAAATTGACGGAGCCCGGGGGATCAACGCTGCTTCCGTTGGCGTAGCACTGGTATACCAGGAATGGCCTTGTTTTCATATCCTTTAAAAGTAACGAAACAAAATTTTAAAAATCACGAAATCGTGATATGCTTTGTCCACGTCTCGCTATGCTAATGTGGTGCCTTGCTTATAGTATTAAAGGCAAGTGAATTAGTTTAAAGGGGACAAAAGATACGAATATATATCTATTTTCTCGGTTTAACTATTGTACTACATTAAAGAGGAGGGTAATCTCAATGAAAGGACATCTATATCAGTCTTTGAAATTGTAGGACCTACAAAATATTACTTAAGAAACCGACAGTATACTATGCATTGCGGCATGTTATTAAAGCAGGTTAAATTCTTGAGCACCTGGTTCTGAATTGAAGGACACCACATAATTGTTCAAGTCGAGCTTGTATGCTTATATTTAAAAAGGATTGTTTGGATTGGAAGATTCGCCTACATACAATATACAGGCTATCTTTTTTCTAAGAGGGAAAATAATTTGAAGAAATGACACAAGATATAAAGAAAAGATTCCTCCATATTAACGTGCAGGAATTGTTTCGGATTCGCTGAGCGAAAAGCTATGGCATTTGAAAGTCTTAGCACAACTTCACACATGACGTGCTGGAGTTGCCATTTCCCTACACCAGCCCTACAAGCCCGGGCAAACACATCAGTTATGCTTTTTGTTTTAAGTTACGAAGAGGAGCATATACACAATCACTCCCATTGAAAAAGTCTAATAAGCTGTATCATATAATAGAAATTGTAAACCCATACAATAAAGTGTATTGTATTGTTTTGCAATAACTTTTATTGTATAGGACCCCAATATTCGCAAATATATGGAACTCCAATAATCGTAATTTTATTGGATTGCAATATTTCCACCTATTATGGAAATCGGAATTCAATAAATATGTTATTGCATCGGTTACCAATGAAACTGTTCTGGGGTGAAATCTCAACCAGTAGCAGATCACTTGGCAATGACAGGCTTTTTGTATGTTCTGACTGCGAAGATAAAAACATCTATATGCTGCTGTTGTTGAGTAAGGAATCAAGGAGACAAGCACTGAAGTACGTGAAGTGTGAAAAATATATTAAAAATCCGCACGAACTCCACATTCAACGAGTCACTGCAGGAGAATGTTAAATCATTAGTTTTTCTTTTGTAAACATTGCATTCAAATACACCATGCAAAGATTTTCATCTTTTAACTCGACGACGAGAAGTCCTGGACTTCGATGGTGCACAGAAACTGCAAAAAAGACAGCGATTGGTGAATCTGCAAGAGGTTGTGATATTTATAGCTATAATCGGCGACAGGTAAAGAACTCAGGACATGCTCCGCCTCCAGTGCGAGCTCTCTGCATCTATCGACAATTCACCGCACGCTCAGACAGAACTCGGGGAAGGCAATGAGCGCGTGCTTGAAGGTGAAGCGGCATGTCGTCTGGATTCTCACCCTATCACCGACTACCTTTCCATTAGCAACCTCTGACCAGGCGATTCGGTTTTGAGAGTGTCCTCCGGTTTTGAGAGTGTCCGTCAGTATTGCCCGACTGCGTCGGGCTGTGGGTTCTCTCGTCACTGGGCTCTGGCAGCCTCCGTAGGCGCCGTTCCGGAAACTGGTTGCGCCTACATTCCTATTTTTGTTTTCATTTTAATTTCAATTATAATTTTGGATGCCTTTCAGAAAGCCTTTTACTATCGCTGAGAAGAAAAATATGCAGGTAGAGCTATTTTCGGCTAGTCCGCGATGACCGAACGTATGCAACTCGAATGTTTGTTCCATTTCACACAGATTTTTACGCCGTCAAACACTCAGCTATGACAATCTGCAAATGTCTGAATTGTCGAAAATATTTGACCGAAGGAGATAGCCAAAAGGCATGGGTCTCCCCCACTTACAACATGAAATTCAACAATTGTCGTCAATCAAAAAACATATCGTACATTCCCCACGTTGCATCATTGTTTGAAAAGGGTTAATTTGAGAAAAATTTCAAATAGCGCCACATTTCAAATTCACAGTATCGACGACAGTCGCTCCACAACAATCGGATAGAATCAGACTTGGGAAGTAATCTGTTTCAAGTAACTTGGTAACTTGTATTCCGTTACTTTTTAAAGTCATTTTGTAATTTCCACATTAGTTTTTCGCGGCAGTAATTTGTAATGTTATTTCGTTACAAATATTAGTAACTAATTGCTTTAATTACTCGTTACTTTTTTTAACTATGAAGATAATGCAAGAAACTGGAGCACAATGAAAGAGTAAGTCAGCAGCATAATGGTAGGAAGTTCAACAAAATAGAAAGCATTGTGAAGAAGAGAATAACCGAAAAGAAAACAAGATTTTTTGTGCGACTGGTCACTAGAAAGAAAAAAAAGTGTAAGGCATATACAAATATGAGAAAAACGAAGATCAAGATGACTACGCCGGGTAGGTGTTGTCTTGATCTCCGAGTGGAGGTAAACGCTGCTACTGGAGCATGCGCACCGCTAGCTTTTTGTCTGCACAATTCCAGGGGTCATATCCGGTCGCCGTGAGCTAGCGGGATGGCAGATGAGGTTGCAGCTTTCGCTGCCTTGTCAGTTTATAGGTGAACGGAGTGAACCGATACATTTCTTTCCTTAAATACAACATTTTTGCTTTTACAAGGACTACCATAATGCGGGCGTATAAGGAAAAGAAAGTAGCACTGCGGAACATATATGAAAACATCAAAGTTGTTTCTATTGTTTTCCTGATAAGTCTATGGAAAACGTAACGTGAAAGTTATTTGTAACGTAACGAGCAAATGAATCCGTTACTTTTAAGCGAAGGTAATTTGCCACGGTAATTCATTACATTTGAGGTTCGGTAATTTGTAATTGTGATCCATTTCATTTTTCAAGGAACGGGCACAAGTCTGGATAGAATCGGGACTTGTTTTAGGGCACTTTGAGGAGAACGTGCTTTCTGCACCGCAACGAAGATACGAGTCATCTGAGTCCATCGTCCGAAAGAAGGGCCGAGCGTGACTTAATTTTTCTACATTAGGTAGTAAATGGGATGATAGATAGCGATTTGCTTTTACCCAGAATTAACATTCATGTCCCTTCTTCGGTTATCTAGGAACCATACAGCTTTTTACGTCAGTACCATGTGTAGATCCTCGCCCCTGTCACGTATACAATCTCATATAATCGCCTTAATGATTGAAATATTGATATATTCAGTGATATATCTGTTTTTCGCGAGAAATTGAAAGCGCTTCCAACACACCTTTGACTTGTGCTTTACTTTGCTTTTATTGTGTTACTTTGTTTCTGTTCGATTCTATCATTGACTTGTGCGCCAAAGTAAATGCCTCCGGGTTGTTTTTTGGGCGCATAAAAATAAAGATTATTATTATCATTAATATTATTAATATTATTCTTATTATTAAAGGAAGAGACATGTCCGTTCCTTCCCCTCCCCGCACCCCATCAGCTATGTTTCAAAAAGACCGCGAATACTTTCCGGAGATTATCTCAGTAAAAATAATACTCAAACCAGGTCTAACGGCCCGCATCACGGGCTATTAGATATTCGCTCTTTCCATTTGTTTTCCGCGAAGGCCGGGCAGACTACGCGCCCTGGTGTATCCAAGGTCGTCACAGCGGAAGAGGACACAAATGGGGTAAGCAACTTGAATAGGCAATAGAGTACAAACTATAAAGATATGGCGGCCAAGTCAGAATGCACAACGGAGCTGGTGAGTCGCGTTGACCGGGTTTCGCTAGTCCAAGCAGTTGGCAGAAAGTCTTAGCTAATGGGAATTGCGAGAGTTACCGAATAGCCGTGGACAGAGAGCTCTTTATTAAATAGTCCGCAGACGTCGGCATTACAATAAGAAAGACAAAAAAAACTACAAAACACAGGTTTGCAGAAGGTTCGTGTCACTAGGGACAGAATCGCCGTACCAACAAATATGCAAATCACCTGCAGTAGAGATTAAAAAAAAACATTATGAGCAAAGTTTGTCATAGTGTTCATAAAGATCATCTGCATTTACCACCAATATGTTACAGTAAAGTTTAAGACATGCTATCCTTATCTTTTGTATTCGATGGCGACCCACCCTTGCTGTTGGTGGAGCCATCAAAAACAACAAAAGGAAGCAGAAAATTAAAGCAAAGCTTGGGACTGTATGACTAACTGAGAAGTGGACGAACGCAACCGATCAGGTTAGGAATCACCATAATCTAACACCCTGAGCAGAACGTAAGGGCGCAAGTGAGCTGGTGTATATTAAACATTTTAGTGAAACACCCGATGACTGAGGTAATGACGGACTACGACCAGGAAGAGAAGGAGAACGTCTCAAACACAGCTAAACCTTTATTGAGGAAAGAACCCTTTAAATTATAGATTTAAAAAAAGAAGGAAGGAAAGGGAACCCTTCTTCACAGCACCTCTCTCCACAAAAGATACGACACCACCTCTCTCCACAAAAGACACGACACCGGACCTCTAACAATGGGGTCAAACCAACAAAAGAGCCGACAGCACCAAAGATGACACATCATAAAAAAAAACGCTGGGGAATTTACAGAATGCACTGGACCTTTCACTGAAAAAGTCCGCTATAAAACTACACAAAAAAAATGTTAGCAATACCATTAGAGATTTAAGAAATCGCTTTCATTCCGCATCTAAAGACAAAAAGGCTTGTTTACTTCATTCCCGTGCTTCGTTATTGCGATTGACTCTTTCAGCAGACGCTTGTGGTCGTTTTTTTCTGTTACAATTGTGGTTGTAGAGTTCCATAAAGGCACGCAATTCCTACACTCCTGAACATGCTTGGATACCTCGGAATACGGATCCTTGTTTTTACACAACGTTTATGTTCCCCTAACCTATCATTAATACAACGCTCCATTTGACCTATATAGCACAAACCACAATCAAAAGGGATCTTGTAGACTATACCTGAAATACATGTAACACACTTTTCCCTGTGTTCTTTTTTTTTTAACAACCTTATTTGGCGGAAGCGAAAGGAGTTAACCGTTTCAAACTGTTATCTGTGCTAAACGCCATGCGTTAACCAAACTTATCACCGACTGGTTTTAAATTGTGTGACATTTTATGGAAAAACGGTACGACTACAAACTTGTTTTGCTCGGGCATTTTCCTAATCTGTTTGCCTTTTGCAACAATGTACGAAGGCTGCTTGGAAATAAATTCTTGAGGATACTTTGCAACACTTAGCCGGGAAAACACAACTTGAATTGACGTCATAATGGAGTGCCAACAAGACTTTTGAATCGCGTTGTTCATCGTGTTTCGAACCAGTCCTGCCTTGACATGCTTTGAATGGCAACTATAAAAGGAAGTGCTGGTTTAGCCTTTTCTTTGCCATACGACCAACATAAACCGGGGACCAATCTGAGCTGGAGGTCTGAATACTGCAGTGCGTTGTTTGCTGGCTTCTCTATAAAAAACTGCAACTCCGGTGCCTCCCTGTACACAGTATTCTCAATAGAACCAGCAAGGGCTGAGTCGCGGACACATACCAAAATGTCATTCACGTATCTTCTAATAAGTACTGAGCTCTTGATAATGTTTTATCATCTCATGCAATTGTAGGTCTAAGCTCCGAAGGTATATTTCTGAAAGGGCCTGGGCGACAGCCGGACCAATACATACGCCTTGACGTTGGATGTGTTTCCGCTCATCATAGTTTACCACTGTCGACTTTAGATACAGTTCAAGTATCCTTAGAAAATAATTGATCTCTATAGCAGACTGGGCCTGAAAGCGAACTTAACTCTCCTCTAGAAACGAGAGGACCCTAGAAAGCAAAATGGCTGGTTGGAGTGAGTAATACAAAGCCTTGAAATCTCGGGACAAAATCGTGCAAATTTTACCCTGAAACGGTTGAATATCTGATATCAAATCCATGGAAGAACCTAATGCTAACGGCCCGTTAGCATTAGGTTCTTCCATGGATCCGAGAAGACCCAAAAAAACCGACGCATCCGAGAAGACCCAGCTCGACCGACTCGAGTCTGTCCCTTCGTCGACGGCGCGGCCGGCGCGGCCGGTCGCCAGCAACGCCTCGTCGCGCATGCGCCACCGTCTTCGGAGGGGAAATGACATAGCGCGCTCTGTGGCGCTCTGTCAACTTCCGTGTAGATCTGTGAAATCCAGCAGATCAAGTTCGGCGGAGCTGGAGGCGCTCCACGGGGCGGTAGCTGCCAGAGATCTACGAGCGGAAGATGACCAAGTCGAGCCAGATCTGCGAGCGGAATATGCGCGCTCAAAATGGAGCGCCTTAGGAGCGCTCGAGATCCGCGAGCGGAATTCACCATTAGAGCGCAGCTCTTAAACGGCCGTTCCCGGCTTGAGCGGCGTCGGCGTCACCGTCGGCGTCGGCGTCGGCGTAACCGCGCGGTGCATTATGGGACTCGTGACGCCACTGATGACGTCATCAGTGACGTCACTTTTGACGTCATTGTCATCGTCATCGTCACTGATGACGTCATCAGTGACGTTACTGATGACGTCATCGGTATCCGCATCGTCATCGTCACTGATGACGTAATCAGCGACATCACTGATTACGTCATCGGCATCGTCATTGTCATCATCACTGATGACGTCTCTCCTATGAGGACGTCATCTTCTCACCAGAATCTATGAGGTCATCACTGATGACCTCATAGGATTTGCAGCAGGAAGGGGACAATTTAGGACTAAAATTTAGTAGGGACAAGTCTGGTATAATAGTTTTCAACGACGAGAAGGGGGAACCCCTGGAGATACAGGACACATTGATAGAACACGTAGAAAAGTACAAATATCTGGGAGTATGGTTAAGTGAAGGAAGACGGTATCTAAAAGATCATGAAGATATTGTAATAAAGAAGAGGAAACGAGATTCGGCTATCATGAAACACAGGGCGCTGTGGAACCATAATAGATATGAAGTCGTTAGGGGGGTATGGAAGGGAGTCATGGTGCCAGGGCTGTCATTTGGGAATGCGGTATTGTGTATGAGGTCAGAAATCCAGGCAGGTTTAGAGATACAGCAAAGGAGTGTGGGTAGGTTGGCATTGGAGGCACATGGGAATACACCAAATGAGGGAGTACAGGGGGATATGGGTTGGGCATCTTTCGAGAGTAGAGAAGCGATCAGTAAAGTAAAATTTGAACAAAGACTAGCTGGAATTGAGGATACACGGTGGGCAGCGAAAGTGTACAAGTATCTATATATGAAAAGTCTAAACACTAAGTGGACAAACCGAACCCACAAGCTGAGATTTAAATACATTCAACGAGATGGAGCCGATCAGAGCATATCAGTAGAAAAGTTAGTAAATGAAACAGAGAGGAAATTGTGGGAAGAGAGAATGCAGGGGAAATCAGCTTTAACAATATACAGGGCACAAAAACATGAAATAAAGAAGGAACAGCTGTATGACAATTCAGTGGGGAGCTCTTTGCTGTTTGAAGCTAGAACGGGGGTGCTAAGAACAAAAACGTACAGGGCTAAATTCCAGGAAGTAGACACTCTGTGAGACACATGCAGCCGCTAAAGGGAAACTATAGAACATGTAATTTTAAGGTGCACGGGGCTTTGTCCCACCCTCTTGGGGGGATAACTACGGATTTGGAGGGGGCACTGGGTTTTCCGGACTTTTTCGGAATGGATAGGGAAAGAACAAGGCGTGAAGTTGGGCTAGTTGGTTCATAATGCAAACTTTGAAACAGCGCTAAAAACACAAGAGACAAGAACGAGAAGTGGACGGACACGACGCTGACTAGCAACTGAAGTTTATTCCCGCGAGGAATGGAAAGGAAAAACATAAAAGATGCACAATAGATAAAACATGATCCACCCCCTTGAGGCACGCCCGAGCACTTAAACGAATCTGCCGAATTTCTTAATGAAAGAGACTTCGTCATCCACCAAAGCCACAGACGGGGCACTAACACACGTGTCCGCTCCGTAGGTAGAAATAAAAACGCCTCATCAATTTCTCTAGTCACTTTGTTGCGGTGACGAGCCAAAATCTTAATCTCCGTGAAAATCGGAGAACACGAACACCTATCGCAGTGAACTGCAAGGTGTCCCGACGGTGAAGACCGAAGGAAAGGGAATGCTCCCTGGCCCTAACATTGACACACCTCCCGTTTGACCTATGTACACCTTGCCACATGACAAAGGGATCAGATAGACGACACCCGTCGCGCACGTAACATACCGGGTTCGGTGGCTAACCTCACACCGAGGCCCAGATGACCCAACACGATTAACTGCGGCGCAAAGACGGGACAACTTTGAAGGGGCTGAGAACACAACAGGCACGTCAAACTTCTCAGCCACCTGCTTGATCCTATGTGAAAAAGTGTGTACATAAGGCAGAACCACCGGCCTGGAGGGCATCCTCCTCCTTTCCCTCAAACTCAAAAGACCTCTAAACACTTTGAGAAGTGATTCTGCAACACCCACGACCACAGCCAACGGGAAGCCAGCAGAATGCAATCTGCCGGCCTGAGACAAAAAACTATTCTCGCAGCTGTGGTGACAAGATTTCACCAAAGAGGTGCGTAGACATGACACAGCGATAGCCCTTTTCACAAGTTTCGAATGGGCAGAATCATATCTCAATAGCCCCTTCTTTGACCGGGGTTCATACGACCAGCAAATGTGAGAGGCCTGAATCTTAAGAGACAAATCCAAAATTGAATGGCACCCTCAGAAGGGGTCTCGGGCTTGAACCTCAGGCCCGGGGAACATCCCGAAAACAAGTCGACCATATCCGTGACCACCTCTCTATTATCACCCAAACCTTGACTAGAAATTAAAACAATAAGATAATCATCCACATACCTAAAAGTCTTTAAAATGCGCTCGTCTTTCTTCTCAGCAATAGCTCTGTCACACTTAGCCAAGAAAATGTCGCTAAGAACCGGGGCAACACTGGACCCGATGCAAATTCCGCTCCTTTGCAAGAAAACAGAGTCCTCAAACGTGACATATGTTGAAGCGAGGTAGAAACGCAACAACTCTAAAAAGGAGTCAATGGCAATCCCCGCTGAACTCGTGAAGGCGACAGACCCGCTCATGTCGATACATTCCTCCACAGCCTTCATGAGTTCACTATGGGGTATCGAATAAAACATGTCTTCAACATCCAAGGACATGAGGTCACAGGACCCGGGTTCTCTTTTTGCAGAAACTCAACCAGAGCCTCAGAGTTACGGATCATAAAAGGATCCTCTAATCTAAGCGACGACAGGTGGCGCTGGAGAAGACGACACAGGAAGCTGCCACGAATCCTTTTGGGTAACGATAGCTCTAAATGGCATCAACCTTTATGCGTCTTAATCGTACAGAAAACATCCAGACACAGACGCCTAGCCGAGCTACTGCAAGACTCGACACTTTGAGATATCCCGTCAGACAAAGGTAACTATCCAGCAAAGTCATGGAACGCTTCGAGCCTGGTGACCTCGTCCAATGACGGCATGTCAAGCGGATATGCAAGATTCTTCGCTCCGAATCATGGAGGCAAGTCAGGCTTCTTGAAGACTGTTTAAAGGTTTGGTGCTACAGAACTTCTCAGGACAAGTACGCGGCTGACGAAGAAGCTTCGGCTGTGCAGAAGGGAGTCTGCCCAAGTCACCGATTTTCTGTGGGAGCGTCTCCGTGCCTCGTTTCCAAAGACTCCCCGGTGTGCACAAAGTGGAGACGAGAATGTTAGTGTTCCTGGGGGAGGCATCTGCTCCTGTTTCGGTGGTGAACGTTTTGGCAAAGGGTCCGAAGTTTGCTACGGAGCCTTTGGTCAAGCCTCCCGAGATGCTGGCACTTGTGCGGCAGGTTTCCGACAAAGCGAGCCCTGCCAACAGGGAACGGTGCATTTTGGACTGTTTGGACGGACTCATGAAGGGGGACAGAAGACCGGTGCAGAGGAAGAGCTTTGGTGCGGTGGTGTCTTTCTTCAATGAGTCTAATCTGAAGCTTCTAGTTTCCGACAAGGAGGGAGGGTTTGCTGTGGTACACTGAAGACATGTATAATGAACGAGCGAAGGAGGCAGTTTTGAAGAATTTTAAGCCTTTGACGGGGATTGTTTTAAAGAAGGTCAAGGCTCGAGCTGTTCAACTTTGCGAAGGTTTGGGTCTGGAGAGTCTTAAGAGGTCGGTCTCTTCGGCTAAGCGTCTGTGTCTGGATGTTTTCTTTACGATTAAGACGCATAAAGAGTTGATGCCATTTAGAGCTATCGTTACCCAAAAGGATTCGTGGCAGCTTCCTGTGTCGTCTTTCCTCCAGCGCCACCTGTCGTCGCTTAGATTAGAGGATCCTTTATGATCCGTAACTCTGAGGCTCTGGTTGAGTTTCTGCAAAAAGAGAACCCGGGGTCCTGTGACCTCATGTCCTTGGATGTTGAAGACATGTTTTATTCGATACCCCATAGTGAACTCATGAAGGCTGTGGAGGAATGTATCGACATGAGCGGGTCTGTCGCCTTCACGAGTTCAGCGGGGATTGCCATTGACTCCTTTTTAGAGTTGTTGCGTTTCTACCTCGCTTCAACATATGTCACGTTTGAGGACTCTGTTTTCTTGCAAAGGAGCGGAATTTGCATCGGGTCCAGTGTTGCCCCGGTTCTTAGCGACATTTTCTTGGCTAAGTGTGACAGAGCTATTGCTGAGAAGAAAGACGAGCGCATTTTAAAGACTTTTAGGTATGTGGATGATTATCTTATTGTTTTAATTTCTAGTCAAGGTTTGGGTGATAATAGAGAGGTGGTCACGGATATGGTCGACTTGTTTTCGGGATGTTCCCCGGGCCTGAGGTTCAAGCCCGAGACCCCTTCTGAGGGTGCCATTCAATTTTTGGATTTGTCTCTTAAGATTCAGGCCTCTCACATTTGCTGGTCGTATGAACCCCGGTCAAAGAAGGGGCTATTGAGATATGATTCTGCCCATTCGAAACTTGTGAAAAGGGCTATCGCTGTGTCATGTCTACGCACCTCTTTGGTGAAATCTTGTCACCACAGCTGCGAGAATAGTTTTTTGTCTCAGGCCGGCAGATTGCATTCTGCTGGCTTCCCGTTGGCTGTGGTCGTGGGTGTTGCAGAATCACTTCTCAAAGTGTTTAGAGGTCTTTTGAGTTTGAGGGAAAGGAGGAGGATGCCCTCCAGGCCGGTGGTTCTGCCTTATGTACACACTTTTTCACATAGGATCAAGCAGGTGGCTGAGAAGTTTGACGTGCCTGTTGTGTTCTCAGCCCCTTCAAAGTTGTCCCGTCTTTGCGCCGCAGTTAATCGTGTTGGGTCATCTGGGCCTCGGTGTGAGGTTAGCCACCGAACCCGGTATGTTACGTGCGCGACGGGTGTCGTCTATCTGATCCCTTTGTCATGTGGCAAGGTGTACATAGGTCAAACGGGGAGGTGTGTCAATGTTAGGGCCAGGGAGCATTCCCTTTCCTTCGGTCTTCACCGTCGGGACACCTTGCAGTTCACTGCGATAGGTGTTCGTGTTCTCCGATTTTCACGGAGATTAAGATTTTGGCTCGTCACCGCAACAAAGTGACTAGAGAAATTGATGAGGCGTTTTTTATTTCTACCTACGGAGCGGACACGTGTGTTAGTGCCCCGTCTGTGGCTTTGGTGGATGACGAAGTCTCTTTCATTAAGAAATTCGGCAGATTCGTTTAAGTGCTCGGGCGTGCCTCAAGGGGGTGGATCATGTTTTATCTATTGTGCATCTTTTATGTTTTTCCTTTCCATTCCTCGCGGGAATAAACTTCAGTTGCTAGTCAGCGTCGTGTCCGTCCACTTCTCGTTCTTGTCTCTTGTGTTTTTAGCGCTGTTTCAAAGTTTGCATAGGGAAAGAATTGCGGTAACTAAGAGGAGATTGGAAGATTGAGTGGAAGAGATCTAGGGAAGGATAAGGAGAAAAAAAATACAGATAAAATAAATCCACTTGAAAAGAGAGGGGGGGGAATCTGCCATAACAAAATTCATACAAGTAAAAAAAAGAAAAAAAAGATGACGAAATGTTAGGCTAGGTGGCGCAAGCTGCCGCCCGCTACAAAGAGTATAGCCATTACCATCCATCCATCCATCCATCCATCCGTCATCAGCGACGTCACTGATGACGTCATCGGCATCCGCATCGTCATCGTCATCGTCAATGATGACGTCATCAGTGACGTCACTGATGACGTCATCGCCATCGTCACTTGGCCCCAGGCACGTCCCCCGAGGTCACGTGACCCCCAAGGTCACGTGACTCCCCCCGAGGTCACGTGACCAACCTGAGGTCACGTGACCCCCGATGTCAATTCACCCACCTCCCAGTACCCTTCCCTCTTCCTCCTCAAGAGCTGCGCTCAAATTCGGCGTTACAGGGAGTTGTAAACGGCTTTCACTTTTTTTAGCATGGCGGATAAGTGAGTCATTATTGGCCTTACACAATTAGGTTGGGTTCCTAGAATTATCACTCTTGTAAAATGGAGGTTTTATAGTGTTCTAATCATATACCTGAGCCAAAACTGCTTGGTCAGAGCAAAACCGCGCCGCAAACTGTTGACACCAAGAAGTCACATCCCCTTTCTCTCGCTGGCTGTTGCGGCCACCTTGTCTCTGTTTACCGAAAAGACTACCCCTGGAGTGTCGTTCATGCTTGCTGCTGCTCTAAACTCAAAATTACTTCATTGTATAAAACTGCCATTTATGACCAAAGTCCACCCGAGGAGGCAGCCAGCACTTGGTGTACGAGCTTCTGCCTTTTGGTTGCCTCAGGCGCTCGGGTCGGTTGATATTAAGCCAATAAACACTTCGACTTTTACTTTGACTTCTTAACTTCTACTTTGTACTAGGGATGTCGCGAACCACCCTAGGTTCGATTTCGAAAGGTTTCGATATTTTCGAAGCGAACTGAGGTTCGCATTCGAAAAATTTCGATATTTTCGTACCGACCGAGGTTCGAAATCGAAAAATTCGCAACTTTCGATCACAGTGGAGTTTCGAATTCGAAAAGTTCGAAGCTTTCATGGTTTCTAAAATTTCGGGTTCGAATATTTCGAATATTTTTTTACTTGAGGTTCGATAAATTCGAAGATTTCGAACTTTCCTAACTTAAAAATTCGAGATATTCGAAAAAATTTAATTTCTTGGGATCTGAAGTTCGAAAAATTCGAAGATATCGAAATTCTTTGGATATAAAATTCGAAAAATTCGAACGCTTCGAATTTTTATAGACATAAAATTCGAAAACTTCGAACATTTCGAATTTTTTTTACAAAATGTTCGAAAAGTTCGAAGGTTTCGATTCTCCTTTAAAGCTAATATTGAAAAAAAAACTTCGAAGATCTTGAATCTTTTTTAAGTGCTGGAATATTTGCCAGTGCAGAGTGACGTGTCACCATAGATCAGTAATTTTGACCGCCAGCCCGGGGGGGGGGGGGGTCTTTAACGTGCATAGCGCAGTAGTGATCACACGAACGTACTGTTTTACGATACTCATCCAGTTAGAAACGGCCAGGTTCGGGCAGGAGGTTGAGGCTCAAAAAAACCGTGAAGCGACCTGGCAAAGTACCTCCCCACCCCTTGCACGCTGGTAGTAATCCGATCGAACGCCGCCCGAGTGACGCTGGCATATAGCAAGTTTAGTTTGTAATTGTCCTGGAGGTTTATTTTCCGGGACGGAGGAAACGCCCCGCAAAAAGCACAGAAGCCGACACAACTCGAGGTCGTGGAGCGTTCTACAATACAAGTGGCGTCGGAAGAGGAAAAACGGGGGGGGGGGGAGGTGCTCTAGCCCCCTTCCCCCTTCCAGATATTTCGGACTGTTAAAGAAAACAATACGGGGAAAGAGGGCGTGGTCGAGCTTATTTTAATCTGAAATTATTTATGTATATGTATAGCTACTGTCGCTCTTCACTGCATAAATGATCGCGTAGAATCGTCATTTTCGGAAACTCGTTGTCAGAAGGCACTACTTGTCACATGCTTAGAGGTTCGGAAGTTCAAAGCTATGTCTTTTCGACCTAAATAACTGTGCCATTGGTAAAAGAAAAATAAACATAACAATGAATGCGGGGATAAAAAGCTGGAGAAAAAAAAGTAGTAGTAGTAGTAGTAGTAGTAGTGCTTTATGAAGGAAAGGCAGAGATTTTAACCCGAACGTCAGTTCTAGTTTGCTACTCTGCACAGGGGATAGGGAGAGGGGAAAGGAAAGAAAAAGAAACTATAAAGATCCCGCCGGAAGTGTTCTATTCTTGCATATTCAGAAGCTCAGAACTTCGAAACAAGTTTCCCCTACCAAAATGTCCACAGGCTAGAAGAAACACTTCCCAAAAACGTAACGCAAAAAAAAAACAATTTTTTAATGACGTGTTGAATTTGATTGATATTAGAAATCTTCCCCCATGAGTTAATTTCTTCCTCATTTCACATTATTTTGTATTCTGCAGATGGCAATTATATGTACTGTCTGTGGTGTTAATTTAAATGCGATACCTCAAACAACTTAGAGGAAAAAAATACCACGTTTAGGACATAATTGCCCGTAGATACATGTTTGGACATTTCTTCGAAACTCATATTGAATACCAATAATCACATCTTAAGACGACACTTACCTAGGCTATACATAGATCATTCTTAAAAAGTTTAACATCTCTACCGTAAATAGCTTCGGCTTTAGCGCGCTTCAAATATGGCACAAACGACAATCGTCAAAAACCCGTCGTCCTTCCTCGCCCCTTCGGGAATTTATTTCTTTAAAACTGAGTTTGCCAGAACATTGTAATAAGCGGCATTGTCTTTCGTAAGGAACGCAGCACCGCATGTAAAAATTCGTGAAAAGAAATTACGATTGTACCTCACACTTGAATTCAAATGAAACCGTCCGCGGGTCTTTCGAAGTTCGACGAACGTCGAACTTTTGCCCTAAAAGTTCGAAGTTCGTCGAACTTTTGATTTTTCAGGATTTGAAAGTTCGAAACTTTTCGAATTCTCTTGATAAATAAGTTCGAAAGTTCGAAAATTATCGAATTCCTTGGCGTAGGAAGTTCGAAAGTTCGAAAAGCTTCGAACTTTTTAGTGCAAGAAAATCGAAAGTTCGAAAATTATCGAAGTTTTTGGTCTATCAAGTTCGAAAGTTCGACAAGCATCGAATTTTGCAGCATAATAAATTCGAAAGTTCGAAAAGGATCGAATTTTCTAGCGTAATAAGTTCGACGGTTCGAAAAGCATCGAACTTCTCAGTTTTACAAGTTCGAAAATTCGACTTCCGTCGAATTTTACGATATAGAAAGTTCGAAAATTCGAAATCTTTCGAACCTTTCGAACCGCTCGATTCGATCATCGAAACTTCGGTTCGAAAAAAGTTCGCGGCATCCCTACTTTGTACCCACCTGATACTTGTGTGTCGTTAAAATGTGTGCCACCATTAACCAGAAAAGTCGTCCATAATGAAAGTATCCCATAATAATGAATCAAAGTCAAGATCTAAATAGTAAATAACAAGCGTTGCTGCAAAACACTCTGCCGTATGTCCTCCCAAGTGGCAAAAGAAATGTCCATACTTTACTTATGTGCCCAAGGGGTACAAATGACCAAAGAAAGTCCTTCAGGGTTGTAATCCATACCTGTGACACACATGAGGGGAAAAGGGCAAGTGGTCCATTTGGACCACTTGCCTTTCTCGAATACCAAGCATGTGGTTAGCATTGTTACATGGCGTGCTCCATCTGAATGTTCCAAGAAAGTTTGGATGCTATGTGAATACCAAGGTATTTGTAACAACACACAGACTCGAACAATCGAAGCATTCTTCGCTTCACTGGTCTTATCTCTTTCTAAGAAGGGCAACCGACATGTAACAACAATTAAGCTGTGGTTTCATACTGTAACCCAAGTGCCTCACTCACCTTCTTTTTATTCGCATCTGTGAACCATCTTCAAAAAGCTTGTGTTGATAATTATGAGAAAAATATTGCATTTATTTACCCAATTCGTGGTGTGATGAGCGCTGGTGGCTGTCGCTCCGTCGTTCGCGTTTTCTTTTTTGTTCGAGGCTGTGCATTACGTATACTATAATTTGAAAAAAAAAAATCTTTCTTAAGTAAAGAGTGAAAAAAAAAAGCGTGAATTTGCAATTTAGGGCGGCCCTCGTGCTAAGAAAGGCGTCTGGGTAAAGCAACTGCCGAGAGATGCATAATGCGTGAGAGCTAATCTCATGTCACCTACATCGCACTAACAGAACGAGCACTCATGCACGCCAAAAAGTCTTCAAAGGCCGAATTAAAGTGAGATGCGTCCGGGCAGAAAAACTTCAGAACACGCGCGAATAGAAAGTGCCAGGACGAGCTCTGGGCACTATATTACTACTAAAAGCATAGACAAGGGGTTGCTAACTGCTGCGTAACTTTATAGGTTCCAATTGGCTTGTGAGTTGTGACTTAAAAGTTTATATTCTATATGAAGCACGGCCGAGAGCCCGAAAATATCTTTCAAATGATGCCGTTTTCCCCGGCAGCCGGCAACAACACCCAACAACGTCAACAAAGCTGGAGCAACAGGAGGAGGAGGCAGGACGGCGAGTCCATAGGGCGAGTCCATAGGCGAGTCGAGTGCACAGCACGATCACACGGTTTAGAGAACGCACATGGCACGTGACCCTGTATCGCGGCGACGCCAGTGACTCCAGGCAAAGCCTCAGCTCCAAATTCGACGTTTCTCCTGTTTGTGTCGTTATGTGTTTTCATTCCCGTGGCTCCTCGAGTCTGTGTGGTTACGGAAGATGTTTGGAGTTTTTGCTTATGTTTTCTCCTCGGTATTGGGCACATACCGCCGTACGATGGATGCGCTAATTAAGTTGGCGCAGTTCTGCTAGCTCTGCTATCGTGTCACGGCAGTTTCATGCGCAAAGCTTTCTTTTTTGAAGGGTGAAAGCATCCCGTGCCTCGTCGATGAATGTTAGTACTACGAGAATTACCCGCAACGTTTTGTCGTGGGAACGGGCGTGGGACGGGTGAGACGGGCAGACAGTATGAGATACTGCGTTTTAGCGGCACAGATTGTCAGTGACCGAGACTCCGAAACTCTATGCTGAAAACACGAGCTCGGTAGTTTCTTCAAGTGATTTGTGATTTAATCCAACACAATGAATAAATATATTAGCATTCGTATGTGTTAGTCTCGATAAAGATTCATATGCGCCCATCGAGGAATGTGCAAAGAATTTTCAAATCTGTCCACTTTCATCTTTGTATCGTGCAACAAACGTTGTCGCGCAATTCCATAAGCAGAGGGGTGTAAGACATATTGTATTCCATATACTGTCACCCAACACCAATAACCTCGTATTGTATTGGGATGAGCTGCGTTTTAATAAGGTGTCTTGTCGGGTTTATTAGGTTTATCGGTAGGCAATTCACTTTTTTGGATTGCAATAACGCAAATTAACTCCTATAAACCACTTTCTTATTGCACTTTTTGATAGGGTAATCAGACTAATTTTGACACTTGTGTTATTTAAACAAATGTATGATTGTTTTGTCCTTAGAATGTTTTTTCTCTCTCGAGCACAGTTTTGTTGGTCGAAAACAAAAGGATGACAAAGAGTATTGGGGCTAGTTTTCTGTCTGCTGTTTGGGGAATAATAATTATAATAACAGTCTGCACCCGCTTCAAAGAACTTATTTCAACAAGTTTAAGGGGAAAACGAGGACGCAGGGACTGTGATCGCGTGTAACTTTTACTCTATCCAGTGAGGTGATACATTGTACTCCATTCTGAAGCACACTAATTTTGAGGATAAACCAGACGGTCTTCGCCCCAGTCATGTTTTACGTCCACCTTTTTTGATCTTATATCGACGTAGTGTATCGTTAAATACGTTCTAATACACTTATTACACATTCAGAATTCATAAAAGTTACATACATTGTAGAACTCTTCAGTTGGGTTATTACGGCCACTTGAGTCACACACATTGAGGAGATACGATGAACATAAGAACACCAGTAGGGTAATTGAGGGTTTTGTGTTCATCGCTGCCAATGTTCTGAAAAAGGTTGAAACATGCGTTAAGCTATCGTAAATATACAGTTGACGGATCAGTGTTCATATTTACTAAAGATATTTATTATTACACTAAATCCACCGATCGAGTTTCATATCGCTTCTGATATATATATATATATATATATATATATATATATATATATATACACACCTATATCACTACTATCTTGAATTTATTTTCTGGTATAGTTATCAAAAAAGCTGCAAGATATATTTGCTTAAATTTTGCTACGTTAAAAGCGATATATTATCTAAAGACGAAGCCGCCGTTCCAGAAGGCTATATCCTCCGTCGCAACCACTGACATGACAAGTATGAAAACGTTTAAGTAACCGCACGAATATTTACAGTTTTCTCGAACAGCAATCAAGTTCAAAAAGGTATCATCCTTCTTATTGCACACCTTGATCTTTTACACGTGACTAATTTCTTCATGAGATCTTCAAGAAGATACACGACATGCTGATCGATCTGCCAGATCTGTTTTATAGCCATGGTTTACAGAGCTAGTCGAATATTACAAACAAAACTTTTACCCGCACTTTGTTGCGTAGTAAATGTGCAGCCCTTACCTCTTCTTGTCAATATACAACTATCAGACACTATAGACGTCTTCTTTTCCTCTCTGTATATATACACCAAGTAAATGTTCGGAACAGGAAAATCTGAAATCTGGTGACATCACTCCACGTGCCCATGTGATTAATGTAGAGTTCTCTGACCCCGCAGAGAGCAGCACAGTACACCGAAAACTATTGGTTCAAATGGGATGTTTGTCTATTTGGCTGTTGATTTCATGACAAACCGCTCAAGCGAGAAATTTTCTTTTTTTTTTTTGGTCAGGAAGGTTGACGCACGAGGCCAGATCTCAAACATAAAATATCCGTTGGATTTTAATCTACCTGGAATTGACTGGCTGGCCGGTTATAACTTGTTGACGAGTGATGTCACCATCCTGAAAGCATCAAGTATGTTTCACTTTATTTATCTTAACGGGTTTGAACAATGTTTTATAATCCAGAACTCGACAGGAAATATACTCGATCTTGTCAAAACAACACAGACTTATTGCCTAAACATGTTTCTAGACTAAACAAGTACCCTTCCTGGTATTTTGAAGGAATAGAGACGTTGCTTGCGACGCAGGCTTCATTATCACCGTCTTTTTAAAAAATCGGGATTAGAGAAGTGGTACAACAAATTTAGTTAGTGTGGACTTGGGCAAAATGGCTTTTTAAAAAAGACGAAATATGCATTTGACTGGGCTTGACAGCCGATATGTATGCCAAGCCTAAAAACTTCCGGAAATGTGTACCAAGAAAAAAAAGCGGAATAGTAGGGTGGTTCTGATGTGAAATAGCTCTGGTTATACATTTCATTGAAGCGAAATTATCAATATGTTTGCTAAGCATTTTAAGCAATGTTTTTCATCCGCATTAGTTCCTGACAGTAGCACGACGTGCCATTGCACAGATGATTTCCGTTTTTTTTAATCCCAATTGAGGAACCTGAAATCAGGGAAAGCATTCGTAATATGAAATCAGAGCTGTCTGCTGCTGGTGTTGGAATCCCCAGATTTATTCTGAAAGGGTGTGCTGAACTTCTGACTAATGACTTATTACACATGTTTAATGTATCGTTAGGTTCAGGAATATTTCCTACTATCTGGAAACGCTCAGTTGTTCTTCCGATTCATTAAGCAGTGGATCCTAGCATTGTGAACAATTATCGTCCAGTTTCCTTATTGTGCAGTTTTTTCGAAGCTTTTGAAATGATAATGCACAAACGTCTGTAGAGCTACTTTAGAAATAAAATGAACCCAGAGCAACAAGGATTCCTGAAGGGCGAGGCAATTGAAACCATTCTAGACTCTTTTTTTAATTATGCCGTTCCGTTGGTTCACGTCTGTGAGCAAGTCGGCGTAATATGGTTTGATATGACGAAGGCATTCGACAAGGTTATGCACTTCTAATTAAACTAGAAAGGTATGGTTTGTGCTTGACTTACTGCCATTGGTTTAAAAGTTATATTTCATGTCGTAGAAATGACGTTCGTGTGGCTGGATTCATAGCCGATCATCTTTCATCGCCTTCAGACGTACTCCAATGAAGTAACGTGGGTTCACTGTTATTTTTTATATTCGTGATTGACATTTCGATTCGTGTGAAAAATTTTCAAGTGCTCTTGTTTGCGGATGACATTAAGCTGTTTCGACGTGCACAATCTCACTCCGATTGCGTTCTTCTTCAGGAGGACGCATTGGAAATTTTAAAGTGATGTTCAAAGCCTTATCTTCGTTGAATTCGTTGAATGAGCAAAAAACAAAAACAATGTCTCTCACTAGAAAGTGCGATTCAGTTGTATTCCTTATACATCAGGTGGCAGTGCTATCATCCGAGTGTCCGTCATTGGGGATCTTGGAATCTTTTTTATTTCATCCTTAAATTTTAATATATGATGTTTGAACTGTCTGTCACGCCTCTTTTTAAAACCTTGAAGTGATGTCTCGTTTCACAAGATTTTTTTCTCGCCTGTTTGTCTTGTGCGTTTAGTTTGTTGCCTTGTGCGCACAAAGCTGGAGTAGGGTTCTTCTGTATGAAATTGCATTAATCTCACGGCATCTTGCTTCATGAAGAGTGTCCGAAAACGCTTCATAGGCATAGTTTACAGCAGTTATTTTGCCCGCATTTGTTACTAGACCAATGAACAATTACTTGAAAAGTTTGGGTTGTGTGCTCTGCTTGATAAAAGAGGATTACGTGATTATATAAGTTTGTGAGCGGTGCTGTTGACTTACCGATTTTGTTAAGGACTGTCTGTTTTCACGTTCCCTGTGGTCCAATCAATTTGAGAGTCATTTTTGCCCTTCTGTTTTGACTAACACACCACCACTAACAAAATGTAAACTTGAATTCAACAAGCCGGATCAATCTGTAGTAGAAATATTTAGCGATCTTAATGTTTTCTACTTAGGCTTGACTCTATTATTTGTACATAGTTACGACCTTGTTTTGCTGCCTGCATTTATTTTTGATGACGAGCGGTGTACTACTATTTAGGCTATGTACTGCGTTTTGATATCTAGCAAAAATAAAGATTATTATTATTATTAATATTATAAACTATGCGCTCAGAAACGGTAACATTAAATCATAAAATGAAGCTTAAAAAATATTTAGCAGAAGTGCTAGGAATAATTATAAGAATTCTTATTTTAAACACTAGACTCTGTCGCAGAAATTTGAACACAGTTTCTACTCGGGCCAACATCCGTGTTCACAGTGGTCAGGAAGAGCAGCATATCGAACATTAAGATTCGAGCAACATTAATGTCGAAATGTGAAATCATATTTCTTTAAAAGCCAAAATATAACCAGTGCATAAACAATATTCTCGACAGACGCCTTATAAATGGGGCAGTTGTACACCCGTCAAACCTTATTCAGCTGCAAGAAAATGTTCTCTCTGTTTTCATGAACAAGAGTGCCACGTTTTGAAAGAAAACTAAAAGATGCAAGAAGAGAACATGAGTAAGCGCAAGAATAGTGAACAGGTATTCAGTCTCGGGTTTTAAAGAACGTCGACGAGGTTTCAAGATCCGGCAGTACAAGCTTGCTTGAAGTGTAATTTATTTTCGTTTTAAGCATCAAAAGAATTTTATTGGACTGTGTTATATGACGGGGTATCTACGACAAACATTTATAATGAGGGTTGACGACGAGTAGTTCGGTTAATTATGAACTAGAGACATATTATAGAGGTAGTACAAAATACACGCTCAAACACAAAAACAAAAGGAGTGACATATAATAAACATTTTTAATAACAAAAAAACACTTGCCATGTGTACCTCGCAAAGATCACTGAATTTAGCCTGATTAGTTTCAAGTACAATTATTTCAGAGACAGACTTCTTGTCCATAAGAGGTCAGGAAAGTGGAGTATTTTACAATTTATTACTTCTCGTGAATAGGGGATTTACTTTCAAGCTGTTTTGACGACGCAGATTTATGTGACAAGCTGGTTGGCAGTTGTTGTTGCGAAGAAAGATGAATGGTAGAGTTTGAAAAATATGAGAAGACGATAAATTGTAGTTCTTTGAGGCATTTGGTAAAACGCTCGAACTTATTTAAGTGTAGTTACACTTGACGTCCGTGACAAGTTATGTGATGTTAAACGAGATGCTTTTATGAACCGATTAGAGTTTGTTGCAGAGATATGTCCAATGATGCCACCAAGATAGCCTAGTCTAATTTAAATATGTCGAAAGTTTTATATGCAGTTCATTTTAGAGAACGGTGGTGAACTTGCGTGTATTGTATTTAAAAAAAATTTATGATATATTTGACGGACATATTACTATATACTAAGTGCCTCTCGGACCAACATGGCTCCGTTTCAATGAGAATGAATTCCCCAGTAAGCCGCTGCGGTAGCCCTACAAGCTTGGAACACCAGTCGTGGTTTCGCTCCAATGAGAGAACGTCTTTCTCCGAGCTTGGAAGGGGGTGTAAAGTTGGGAGATCGATGTCACGATAACTTGTTCACAGAAGTGACGTCACACAAAAAACACTGCAGTGCCGACCGATTTGGATCACCGCGCTTCCTGACGCCGCGCTGTGCCAACACCTCCTAGACAGCTTTCAAGCCTGCGCGTCATGTGACATGACGTCACGTCTCGGAGGCCTGCACGGTCGCTGATTGGATTCGAGTGCCGCGTCAGCCTTCGCGCGGGGCTATGATACAAATTTGTTTTGAAGTTTTGATTGATATCGTTACGTCAGAGTTTTCACCTGCGATACCGCATCGCAGCATACAGTTTAATTAATTAAGTTTGGCGCTACTAACACAAACAACACGAGTGAACTTACCTGCACAATGATGGAGAAGTATCCCTTTCTGTTACGAGATACTTCCGCGATGGGACCGCCGGGTCCTCTTATCAATGCACCCTGTCACGCCTGGAAACTTCAGTTCGCAGCAGCCCCACATGAACGCGTTATAGTTCGTCGCGCCGTCCGGGAACTTCACTGAGTGGGTGAAGAGGGTCCGTGCGAAGGAGCCGCAAAACTCGCTCCGTAACTCGGCACACTGGCGGCCGCGGAATGTTCCCATGGTTCTTGGAACAACTTGAAACGTCTCTGCACCATAAACGCTCAAAGCAACAAGGACCTGCGGCATCAGTGAGAGCGGCAGGCCCTGAGTACTCGCGCTCCCGGCAGAGACAGCAGAGTGTTCACTGCGGTCACCTTCGTGAAGTGGTACCGCACAAGAAATTTGCGATCACTGAAGTGTTCCAGCGGGTTACGGCGGTCCCTAGAACATCGTATTTTCGCATGTTTCGATTAGCGGTTGCCGGCGTCGACGTAGAGGATCTCATCTGCTCTTAGAACTATGTAGACGAACTCTGCGAACGGCTCGTCGGCCGCAATGAAACTCCAACTCAAGTCGAGGAGCGGCTCGAGGAAGCACCGCAGCTACCTTGAGATTGAGATCGATGAAAGAATCGAGTATTTCCTCGAGTCGAGGAGCGTTCGGAGTGGAGGTCTGTTTATGAAGAGAAAAACCGGCCTCAAGTGGAGTTTCGAGTCGAGCTCGAGTAAAGATCGAATCGAGGCCCCTTTATAAATTAGGCTGTTAGTCTCCCGAGCTCGGCGCAGAGGTTTCTTCCCACTCCGAGGAAGCAGGAGCCTTTTTACTGCCGAAGGGGTACATGACTCATCGATGACTTTTTTGACAAGCTTTAAGTGCCCCGATCTAAAATCAATGATAATTGTTTTTCGGTTCTGGGATGATGCCGCCAAAACATGTGAATTTTGCTCACGTCTACGCAGAAATACATAAAACTGGATTGTCTGGTGCTTAAAAGGCTCAAATTTGGACAGCAAGCCCAAACCTTGCCCGCTGCACGCGTTGAACTTGAAATCAAGGGTCCGACTAAAGTCCTTTTTGTCTACGAAAGCCCGATATTCCTCTACGTATCTGAATCATTTCTTTGAGGGCGCCTTCATCAAACTATCTACTGGCCTGTCAATCTTTCAAGGAAGATATCACAGTCACTCAAAACAGGTCCCACCCTGGGCCCTATTCACACATTCTGTCTAACTGAGCATGTACATCTTTACAAGAAAGTGCCATCGCGGTGTACGAACATGGGCGCCAAACAGCTCGCGAGATTGTAGAGGCTCACAGAATAAAAAGGCTCGAGGTACACCTAAGCACTTCTTATGGGTTGGGAGTGCAAACGCATGCACGCCGCTCTTCGCTCTCTGTTTTCGTCTGCAGCGTACGGCGTGTTGACCTTGGGCGTGGAGCGGTGGAGGTAGAGCCGCTGCCTCGCGGACACGCAGCGCCATCGGGTGAGCGATCGTTGAAACTGACGCTCAGCGGCCAATGGGAGCCTCGTCGACGCGCGCCAGCTAATGGGACTGAACCCGAAAATACATCAGCTTTACTTCGCTCCATTGGCATCGGGGAAACTAGGTGCCGTGTCTAGGCTTTTCGCGTGGTTTTATAGCTGGAAGCAGGATTTACTTGGAGAAATTATTTAAGGAGCCGTTTTCGCGCTTCAAGCTGATGACGTCGGCTCGCTCCATGAGACAGTTAATGCTTTCGCATTAAAAAGGAGGGCCCGACCTGCGTGAGTCACGCTTCCTTGGCATTGATGGAAAATAAGGCAGAATTTTTAGATCGGGGATGATCACCAATGGCATTGTACAACCGATAGCACCCACTTATATCATACACGGGCGCCATTCCATCATGATTTGAGACTTGAGGTTTTGAGTATTTTTCCGCGGTTTATCCAGAATAAACCCTCAGTTGAGTCAGAGCCTGCATCGACAACTTCTTTCCTCCGTTCGTGAAACATTCGCGCCATTTCAAGATGAACCCATGCCAACTAGCCCAGTTATTCTGTCTCTTAATATATCTTGCAATGTTAAAGCCGAGTGAATACTAAAGACTTGCCTCTTACAGCCGAAGAATCCTATTCCTTTCAGTGCAAGATACTTCTTTTCCCTGTGACCTCAAGATCATGCTCGCCTTTATGCAAGCTCGAGGTGCGGTGTGGCGGTGAGTTATGAATATTTAGTCGTCTGCCTGGTACGGTGTTGGTTATTGATCATGTTAGCACGCTTTCAACAGTTTTAGAAAGTGTGGCGACATCCAAAATGGTTGCAAAAATATCGGAAGTTGGTGACTCTCAGATACTTTTAATCTCATTCATTGCTGCCGAGAGACCGGCAGGAAGCTATTTATAAACCCATCGAGTGCCCCAGCTAGCATTCCACCATTGCACCAGCTTGAAAGCGTGGGATCTGTTATTTTTCTTGAAAAAAGGCAACAAAATAAAAAAGATTAACATTCAGGTGTGTTACACAATTTCATTCACTCGGAGATGTGTATCGTTGTCTTACTTATGTTTCAGCTCGATCCCGACAGCGCTGCCATGAAGCTGTCATACTTTAGGCCTAATGCTTTTACTTTTAGATTGAAGTTCCACATCTAAAACAATATACTTTATGGGTGGCACAACCGGCTTTTTCGCACTTATCGGGAACGGAAATGCTTTCACCTTTCAGTCAATGTGTACGTTTGCCGAATATAATGCGACATGAACAGAACTGCTCGACACTTCACAAGTGTAACTTCATGCTAAGTTGAAAATTTCGAATTTTGGACGCGTTTTTACTTGGCAACTTCTAGTTTTATATAATTTTAAGTAATGATTTCAGTCCATGAGTGCAGTGTGATAGTAGAAATGTGAGCATTGTTGAGATGATAGCGGATAGACCGGAGCACATGCGTGGTGCCAAGTGTAACATCATGCGTCACATTTTGCCATCTTAATAATCCACGCCGCGGTGGAAAAAAAAGGAACTTCATAAGAAATTTTATTATTGATGAACAATTTTGGGAACGCATGCTGTTTCACCGTTTATGCTTGCAGTATAAAGTTACTCAAATGTAACTCTCATTTTGATTACTTTCACCAACGATGAGGTATAGAATGTAGAAATGTTCGGTCTTTTTCAAGTAAGAAATTTCATTTAGCGTAGCGCAGTAACGTACAAAACACAAACACCTTGCAAGGTTAAAATCGTAAGATAGGTTTTAGATGAAACGTTACTTCAAAGGAATCCTGGGCTTGTACACAGTAATACTGATTAATATCTTAAACTGAAACACCGAACAAATCCACCGATTAGCTCAATGTGTTTAAATTCCTTAATAGAGTTTCAATCGCTTTAGATTTCTCAGATGAGCTCCCAGGTGCAGGGGTCTGGACAAATTTTAGCTAGTAGTTTCTTGGCGTTCTTGCATTCGTAGTCCACATCAGATGTCTTGTAGACCTCAGCATCCATTTTGCTTGTGAAGACGGAAACATAAGTGACTTGCAAAATGGTTTTTATTTCTTGTCTCTGCACAATTAAAAAAACAATACTGATAGCAATACTCCTAGTGTCAAACAAACAATATGATTTCATTCTGGGAACGTAAACAGCATGTTTCATTATTCATGTAAAAACGAAACACTTTTTTTTGTTCAAGCTTTTATAAAATGCCAGGTTGCCTTACACGCTCATTTCGAATTACTTCCAATTGTTTGAAAAACATTAAAGTGAGCAGTTCTTTAAAGAGTGTTACCCTGTTCGTTTTTTTACAAAGCTTTGTTTTAAAGTTACATCGGGATGGAAACATTCTTGTTGCCGCCCACGATGCATTGATGCACAATTTCATGAATCATAGAAGTCTATCGTGTGTTCCGCGCTCCTGGTTCAGTTTGAGCCCGACAGCTCAGAACACTAATAGCTTACATTTTCTATATTATTTGTCTAAGAAAAATTAACAGGTTTATAGCCGCAGAATGTATTACAGCGTTTATGGGTGGTTTGCACAAATTTTAATTAATCTGTGACATTCGAATTGGTCAACATCTTGGAAAAACAGCATGCACAAAAAAAATGTAAATTTTTTGGCCATGCTGTTTTAAGAATATCTAGCTTTTGCTAAAATTCCGAAAACATTTACCTATAGGTAGGAACAAAACAAAAACCAAGGCATTTTTGTTGTACCCAGAGAGTGTCTCTCAGACCCTCGAATAATTTATAGCAAACAATTACGGCTTTAGAGGGACTCAAACAAGGGAGCTGTGACAGTCGCGAAAACACTCATTTCCGCTGCGGCTGCTTCAACGCTAAAAAATCCTAAATCAAACAATTCGCTGAAATTGTTGTACTTTGCCTTTCTTCATAGAAAGGAACTTGCATAAAACAGATATGTTCGTCGAAATTAGAGTGTAGACATATTTACGATTTTAGATGTCAGGTGAAATCTTCAGTCGTCATTAAGCAACTCACTACGAACGGATATATTTTTCCACTCAAAAAAGCAACTATGTTCAACATGTCTGAGTCGCCTTATGATACACATCTTGCGTCTTAAAAACAAGTTTCACCAAGTGCATCACAAGGAAGACAAGTATAAAATTATTCCAATCGCTAACCCTTCAAGGTGATTGTGTCTTAAAAGAACCAAGAAATTATTTTTTTAAACTTCTTCCTCTTTCGCTCTAAAAAAAAAACAAAATGAAAAAGTCACGTGGTCGGGACCTGGTGTGAGCACTTCAAGCTTCCACTGTGCTTTTTAAGCACGCCATGGAACTTGCCATTCGTAAGGGACTATAAGAGTCGTCATGGCAATCATTGGCCACCAACGTAAGTTCACATATTCGTCTACGAATGGATTGTTGACGAGCGGATACGTCCAAGTGCGCCGTGCTCGTGTCCTATATGTGAGCTGGGGTCGGCTGATGTGGCTTGGGTACCACGAATGTATCCCAATAAAAATGCTGAGAGGTTTCGAAGGAAAGCCGGTAAGAATTAGTCCGCGATATTTTCGAATCTTTCGTACCTAAAGGTTGGCTTTTATTTTTCTACCGTCCTTATTTTGGCCCACTAACAATCTTCGGTTAGTAAGATTTCATAATAAAATCATTTATCCCAACCGAAAAGTCATTTTCCGGCTTCTTTAAGAAACCCGGAGCGGGTATATGCCTTACAAAGGAACGTACGATCAGCAGAGAAATGGGCTGTAGATACTTGATTAAAAATCGAGCACGTTTGTACGATTCAATTTTACGCAAGAAAGAATAATCAACTAGGACGGAGCACAGAACACGACAGCTTTCATTCTTTCTGAACACATCTTTTTTTTTTTACTTTTTATAATTCAATACAATGTTGTTAAGATTATAATGCAATGAAATGCAAAGGTGCAAGCGACCTGGACAAGAATGACGAAAATAATCCCTGGAGAAGGGAAACAAGAAGGACAAAGGACCAACACAGAACTCCAAACACAACGAGGTGACTGGTGCGCGACCGAAAAAATCCGCGTGGTCCGGGTATCGAACCCGGGACCTCTCCGTTACAGGTGAAGCGCTCTATTAACGGAGCTAACCAGGGGTTAGACGTCAGTAGAGCAAACGGGTTTTATCAGCTGCCAACAGTCTAACACCAACAAGGGTGAAGCTAGCAATTTAAGGTTATGATTATAATGCAATTAAATGCAAAGGTGCAAGCGAGCTGGACAATAATGACGAGAATAATCCCTGGAGACGGGGAACAAGAGGGACAAAGGACAAACACAAATCGCCAAACACAGCTAGCTGACTGGTGCGCGACCGAAAGTGAGGTCCCGGGTTCGATACCCTGACCAGGCGGATTTTTTCAGTCGCGCACCAGTCACCTAGCTGTGTTTAGAGATTTGTGTTTGTCCTTTATCCCTCTTGTTCCCCTTCTCCAGGGGATTATTTTCGTCATTCTTGTCCAGCTCACTTGCACCTTTGCATTTAATTGCATTATAATCATAACGTTAAATTGCAAGCTTCTCCCTTGTTGGTATTAGACTGGAGGCAGCTGATAAAACCCGTTTGCTCTACTGACGTCTAACCCATAGATAGCTCAGTTGGTAGAGCGCTCCACCTGTAATGGAGAGGTCCCGGGTTCGATACCCGGACCAGGCGGATTCTTCGGTCGCGCACCATCACCTAACTGTGTTTGGAGATTTGTGTTTGTCCTTTGTCCCTCTTGTTCCCCTTCTCCAGGGATTATTTTCGTCACAATGTTGTTGTTTCTTGCGATTCCCAACGGCTAGAGGGCATTTACGATAAAGTACGTACTTAGACTTCATGATTTTAGAAAAACTAGATTCGTACAAAATTAAAGTTGTTAATAAACTCCTTGTTTGCCACTGCTCAATTTGTCAGAAATTGTGATAGAGTGTCGTAGTAAAATGTTTTGTTACCTATTTGTTTTAATTGCTCTTAGCGGCAGGCAAAAACGTAAAACACGTACTGTGCGTCATTTTTGTTAAATACAATTGTTGAATATCTATTGATTGGCGGAATGGTGCCTACCACCTGGGCTTCAATGCACGATTATTTTTCCTATTTAAACTTGTTCGGGATCCAACCAGAAACAAGAAAAAAAACTTCTAACGTGCGGTGAACTTAACGATTTTAGATAGAGCCTTGCCAACGAAAGGTTCTAGGACAGTCAAGTCTTCCTGAAGAGCTGGAACCGAATCATTACAAGGAATTAACATGCCGCATTTAGCAGACGCCTCGGCAATTTTTAAAGAATAGTAACTCACAGGCTTTGCGTCAGGTTGTTACGTTGAAACTTTTTTATAACTTAACACCACGTCCGGCGTTATAATGTGTGTAGAGAGACCCTCTGAAAAAGGTTTTAATTACCACAGTAACCTAGCAAACGTACGACTTAGTTTTTCTCTATTTAAGTATAACCGTTGAACATTTCCTAAAACTCTGACCAGTTTGAAATATTGAGACTTTAGTTATCTCCAGAACATTATCCAACACGTTAAGTACAAAACGAGCGTGTTGGTAACGGTACATAAACATGAGGAAGATACACAAAGGGGTTGTCCGTCCCCCTTTTTGTGTATCTTCCTCTGTTTATGTATCCAACATTGCTTTATTTTGTTCATTCCAGCGAGTATCTCTGAATAACTCAGTTCCTTTTCCAAACCCGGTAAGCACAGAGTGTACTTTGGCAATTTTATATATTGCTTATCCTGCATAAACTTGTCCAACAATGAACCATGACGCCTAATTTAGTGAGCCTCAAACACGCGCATTTAGCCACTCTTCTAGGTTATAATTTTGTCATAGTTACTGCGCTCAATCCAGAGATGTCTCCTACGTTTGAATGATACACTATATCACTTTCCTTTTAGAAAATTCCCCAAACAAGCACGGCATTTAGATGATGCAAACCTAGACCTTTTTCGTCGCTACAATTTATAGACTAATTGTTGGAGCTGCAGAGGCATCAAAAATTGCAATGATTTGTGTTTTTATTAGGTTATTTTTATTATTTATGTTTTAATTATTATTTACTACTCTAGAAGGTTTAAGTTGGTCCCGCACCAATCTAGAATGTTATGAATAATTAAATGTTGAATATAAAAAGCGCGAGTACTACTGATCAAGTTGAATACGCTGTCGATGTGGCGGAATATAAGAGTATAATTAATTTATTCATAGCAAAGATTCGGAAATGCATTTAACAAAGATAAATAAGTCTAGCAGCAAGCCGATAATTATCATGGTATATGTCTAGTGAATCAAAGAAAACGCGTAGTAAGTCAATTAGGTCATTAAATGCTGCCCAACTCTAGCATGCACTAAACTAAAAAAAACGCTCCAAGTAATAAAAATAATTATTGTTATTAGCATGCGCCTTGCAAAAGCTCATGTATTTCAATACTAATTAAATAGTGGTTTTAGCTATATCTTTATATATCCATTTAAGGGTCGAATCATAAACAAGAACGTTAATGAGCTCCTGGAGAAACGTATATATAAAAGCGCAATATGGTTTTGTTTACATGAAACCCGTCTTGACTCGAGGCGTACAATAACTTGAGTGCTATAATTATCTTGGCATCATACATGGACATCAAAATTATTAGCTGTAACGCGTACTATATCGCAGTTAGTCAAAGATAGACCTAAATGCGCCTCTAAAATTTGCTGAACTAATTAATTGACAGCGTCACTTTTTTTCTTTGGGGGGGGGGGGAGGAGAGATTTTTGTTTATGCATATATATGCCTTCCTGTAGCTTCATTAGATATTTTTTGCCGATTCAGATAATTATTGTTGTTTTTGGAATCGCAGAAGAAAAGGTTTTAATATTCTAAAGGTCTTTAGCTTTAGGCACAATCCTAAGACTATCTAGATTTTGCTAAAATTCGAAAAATATTTACCTGTAGATAAAAACAAAACGAAAACGAAGGCATTTTCGTTGCACCCACAGAGTGTTTGTCAAGCCCTCGAATAGTTTATAGCAAACATTTACGGCAGAGGAGTGACTCAAACAAAGGAGCTGTTACAATAACAAAAACACTCACTTCCCCTGCGGCTGTTTTAACGCTCCACAATCCTAAACCAAATAATTCGCCGAAACCGTTGTATTTAGTCTTTTTTCATAGAAATAAACTTCCGTAAAACATATATCTTGGTCGAAATTAGAGTGCTGCCATTTTTACGATTCTAAATGTCAGGTGAAATCTTCAGTTGTCATTAAGGAACTCACTACGAACGGATATGTTTTTCCACTAAATTTGAGGAGCTACGTCGGTGCATCCGGCTTAACACGCGTCTCACGCATTTGAGATTTAACAGGGGGTGAAGTGTTACCAGAGATTCTTTTGTATGCCCCATGTTGCAACAGACTTTCGAAAAAGAGACGGCACTGCTTCAGTGCCGTCCCTTTGAACGTTTTCTGATCTACAAATTTGTGAATTTTCCAAACGTAGGCTGCAGCTTGAAATTTGAATGGTCGACATTCAAATGAAAAATATTACTGAGATAAGAATTTGCCAATATCTCTATAAGGTTCATTTCATTAACTCAAATCCGTCCTCTATGGTTTACCCGAAGTAAAAGGAAATGTTTTCTGGTAGGCGGGCTCCATGTAGTAAACGTTTCTCCCGCTAGGTGCTTTTTCTAGGGATCCATCTGAATCAGAGCAGCAGGTGGCGTTCCTGTTAGATGCTGCATTCGGATTCACTGCATTGATTTGGAAGACTCTTTCAACCCGTTTGGTTATACCGTAATGGCTGATATCTACAAACAACGTGCGGCAATTGATGTTTGTTCCTTGTTTAAACATAATGCGGCGAAGACGGCTGTTATGCTACAGACGGCTCACAAGAAAAGCTGCTCCGAGTGAAACAGAAGTTTACGAATAGTTCTCTTATTTTTAACAAGATGAAATGCCGATCTGCAACGGACCTCGTTCCGGGCGTCCTGCGACCAGCCGAACTCAAGAGGCCCTGAAAAGAATTCGTAAAGCCATCTTTCATTACCACCGTCGGATCATCGATGAACTTGTGGAGTTGACTGGAGTGTCGTGGAATTCCTCTCAGCGTGTTTTAGCAGTGAATTTGCACATGAAACGAGTTACTGCAAACTGTGTGCTCCGTTGCTTACGCCCGGACAAAAAGGCAATCCCCTGGCTGAGTGCCAAGCATTGGAAAAACAGCTGGAGGAATACTTTGATAGTTTTTCCAAATTCATAATCGGAGATGAGTTTTGGTGCTACCGCTACGACTCCGAAACGAAACATTGTGGAGATGTCTACGTACGCTCACCGGCACGTGGTCTGGGACCAAGCAGGCCGGACAGGGCCCGTCTGTTGACTACGTACTTATATTGCCGCCCGCAGAGCCGAGAAAGCAACGCTCGGTCACGGTCTTCTAGAAGATTCCCATTCATTCTCGCACTAATTGTAACTTTCCCTTTGCTTTGTTGTTCTCGAAAGTGCCAGTTCATCCTCGCCCCGAGCGCGCGACGCTCGAACTTTCTTTGCCGAACTTTCGAGATAACGACGCACTCTAGATAAGCAGCTGCCCGCGACCTTGTCGAGTCAGTCTCGCTCGTGCTCTCTGTTGTCGCCGCCGAATCGCCGCCTGCTTTTCTGCTACCTCGACGCTCTTTCGTTCGTTACTTATTTTTGGTTGGCACAAGTTCGCCTATTAAACCTTTATTTTCCAGTTCACTGCTTGTCTTCGTGTTACCTCCGTTCGTGACAATATCACAACTTTAACGCGCGATACATGGATCACCTGAGGAGCGGAGTTCCGCTTCTGTTTATAGAACATTTATCAAACGCAAGTCCAGCTCTTTCTATCTATAACGCATGAGCTAAGAACGGCAGCCGTACAATTGTCCCGTGCCACCCGGTTTACAGAGAACCAGGTATGATGTACGGACCGCCACTTGTATCTTTGGTGTCAGCCATCAAGACACCCTACCTGCGCGACTTTGCACTTTCACAAGTCCCACTCTGAAGTCCAGGGGTGAGAGAAAGCCCCCGCATATATAGATAGAGTACCGCAAAGGAAGAAAATGGGATAGCACCCCGGTGCGCCGTCTTTTATAACCGATCGTCAAGCAAGTCTTTCCCAACCACCGCTAGATGGCGCCGAAGCTTGACTTATTGGTAAGAAGGAAAATAGGGAAGAGACGACTTCACTCTCCAGAATTGCCCGAGGGCAAGAATTCGAGAGATGGGCTCCTCTTGAAATCACTTGGTGCCATGACATTTGTCCAGCGAATAAAAAACTCTTATTATTTCCCCACGACCCATGAAAGCGCAAAAGTGAAGTCCAACCTGAATAAAATTACCATCAGTTTCTTTGACGTGAGAAGGATTAATCACTTCGAATTTGTTGTTCTGTCTCAAACGGGCAACGAGGGTTTTTCTCTGGAAGTTTTGAATATGTTGCGTTACGACGTGCGAAAGAAACGGTCCCCAGTTGCAGTCCAACAGCAATCTGGCTCACTTACTATAGACATCGCGCCCGCCAACAATAAAAACGGCATGGTTTTGTACCCCACTTTCTCTATTTACACGACCTCGCAACGTGTGACTTTTGTTTTATCACCCCAAATGAAAGAAGCAACGTAAGCGAAACAGTTTCCCGATGTGCAAAAAGAAGGGGAAAAAACGGCAGACGCACTGGCATTCTTCAAAATCGATAAATTTAAAGATTATTTTGAAAATTGGAACAAACGTCTGGATAGTGTATGGCATCAGGAGAAAGGTGCCTTGAAGGTACTCAATATTTGAACGTGTAAAAATAAACATTCGAATTTGTAAAACCAACTTTCGATTTCTCTGGATCCCTCCTCGTACAGTCTAAAACTAAGGTCAACTCTTCATTCTGATGCACGTGAAAAAATTATGACCAGTTGAATAAATGTATCTGATTATAATTGAGCTATGGCCTATTCCCGGGATTGCTAAACTGCGGCTCTTAGAGGTTCATGTCGGCATCGCGCCCCCTTAATAAGCATGCCACCTCCCCCTTCCCCACCCCCCTTCTCACCCGTGAACTTAGGTGGTTTTGTTGGTCCTCGATGGAACGAGCGTGCGTGTGCATCTGTATTGGGTGGCAACATACTTTTAAAAAAAAATGCTTTTTTTGTTTTGTGGGGGAGGGGGTGAATTGCATAAATTTTTAAAGGGTTTTTGTTTCTTGTTCTTCAACTTACCCTATAAGAAACTAAAGAAAATTCTACCTATGACTTTACGATAATATTTGCCTGATTCCTCTATCCACACCATCATCAAATATAGTTAGGCTTGTGCCCGGTAATTGTTTGCCCGCCTTGCTTGTTTCCCCGAGTGACTGCCGACAATACTTGGAAATCCCAAAGTTCACGGCTATGTCCAGACTTGTGCCCGTTACTTGAAAAATGTAATGGATTACAATTACAAATTACCGAGCCTCCAATGTAATGGATTACCGTTACAAATTATACTTTCGCTGAAAAGTAAACTAGTAATTTCCTCGCTACGTTACAATTTACTTTCCTGTTACTTTTCCCGTATACTTTTCAAGAAAACAATAGAAACAATTTCGATGTTTTAAAAAATGTTCTGCAACACTACTTTCCTTATATTATGCGCAAGAATAGAAAAACACGATGAAAGGCGACGGAAAGAGGCAGAGCTCACTCGGCGTGGACTTTTTGATCTTTGTTTTTCGCATATTTGTATATGCCTTGCACGTTTTTCTAGTGGTTCTAGTGACCGGTCATACAAAAGATCGTGTTTTATTTTCGCTAAATTTCCTCTTAGAGATTTTTTTTAACCTGCTATCTTTATGCTGCTGAATTGCCTGCTCATATATTGCTCCAGCTTCTGTATTACCGTATTTACTCGAGTAATGGCCGCACTATTTGTGAACAAGGCCCTTGCGTCTGCTTTCCCGCAGAACACATATACAGCCAATCATCGCGTTGCGCATAAATAACATAGCGAATAAGTAGATCGAGAACACGAGTCTCCATACAAATGCAATCTTCACAGATGGTATCCTCGCGCGAAGACGTTATCTCTGTCCTGTAAACAGCTGTAATCATGCTGCCGATCGCGGTGATTAGCAAGCCGCATGCTCCGCGGAAAAGCGAACCCTCAGGTTTTATTCATAAACAGTGCGGCTATTATTCAAGTAAATACGGTAGGCTCATATTTTTAAAAAGCAACGAGTAATAAAGTAATCCGTTACCAATATTTGTAACGAAATTACATTACAAATTACTACCGCAAAAAGTAACGTAGCAATTACAAAACTACTTATAAAAGTAAGGGATTACTTCACGAGTCTACCTATGTCGACATGAAGCGAGAGTCCATTGCTTGACCCATTTCAGCTGCGGCGTAGGTAACCGAACATGCAACCTGTTACACGTTCCGTTATTCACAACCTGAAACATCTCTTCATTCTTCTCGAAGGTATCGCTCTCGACTTGTTGTATGTAATATTTAAAAAAAAGTATATTTAGGTGACGCGAATACAAATACCAATTGTGCCAAAAGAAAAAAACTTGTACTTCACAACTCAAATTACATAAAGCTGAACTACTGCCTAAAATGTTAAGAGCATGCGCTACTCAAAACTGTATTTAGATTTACATTTTTCTATTGTCCGTTTTTTTTTTTTTTGAAGTTTAGATGAAAAATATAAACATTCATATTCGCCCATCCGACAAAAACTCCCAAGCTTCGGACAGTGCGGCGTTTAGTTTCGCCAGAGTTTTGTAACCTAACATCGCAAAAATCTCATATACGTTTGTTTTAACCACGGGTACCAGGCTCAACCTTCCTGAGACCCTTCGTAACCATGTTTAATTTGCTTGAGCACTTCAGTGGTCCCAGCAGGGAGAGCGCCCTCGTGACACCACGTATCACTAACCCCAGCAAACGCTGTCATGGGATTTATTGGAACAGGCACACCCAGTCGACGTACATTGTGTCAGAGATGCAATATGTCGCTAGCGCCAACGATAAAAAAAGAAGTGGTCAGGTGTTTCGAAGAACCTCCAATACAAACAAGCTACAGTGAAAAATAAAGGAGTTTTCTCGTCCACATTCCTGTCTTCGACGACAGATATTAGGTAAGCGTCGAGAGTGCAGCACGGAAAACAGAGTTCGTTCAGCGTCGCCAAAGGTTCGGGTAATGGCTCGGGTTCAATCAAAGATGAGAATAGCCGAACTCTAACAGTGTCTGAAGCTCAGCCGATGCTCTATGCTTTGCCGACCCCATCGCATCACTATGCAGAACACCGACGGTGTTTAATTAGCGTCAGATCACGTGGCCGTTTGTTCTAATTGCGAGTTGAGGGGGCGGGGGAGATGTTTCTTTATTTTTTCTGCGTCTGCCATTGCGCGGAGAGGAAAACTAATGGGTGCTTTGGCAAGATATCAACGTCAGGGATATTTGTTCTTAGCGGTATTT
>JAZHYW010028170.1:0-12045 GCA_037355805.1 Ixodes ricinus | reverse complement strand
GCACACAAACGTGTTTTCCTTGTTGCTAAAGTGCCGCAGAAAGTTGCCCCGAGAATAGAGGCAATCAAAGGACTAAATGTGACTTAGTATTTCGACGTTACATAGAAGTACTTGTGTGTATGGAAGGGACACCTGAAAAGAGAGACCCCAGTTTCCCCAGAGGGACAGCCGAACGTTGGCAGCCGCTTCACAGGAGTGTCGTTCACAAGTTCGTCCCCAAACTTCGATTACCTGCGTATTTTGTTTAAACTTCACAGTTTCTGGGTGCTAAATAAAAGCAATCTAAGATTACTGTTACACAAGTGACACAAATATAATTGTCGAATTATAACCCCCACACGGATATAAAGTCCCTCTAGGAATAAAAAAATGACCGCATCTCCACGTGGTGAATGATGCTGATGGGGGCGGAGCTCTGGTGGTGCTGATGATACTGATTTTATTGTTCATAGGTAGTGCTGATGGTGCCGTTTTTTTTATTGCTCATAGGTAGTGCTGAGTTACGGGTCGCGTTTCGACTTCATTATTACTGCTTTATGGTCGGTGAAATGCAGAGCCAGTGGTTCTTCTGGCGGATCAGCTTAGATCCGCTAGACGCCGTGGGAACGCATCTCCACCGCTTAAGTCAACGGTCCATGTCAGAAAGAGAATGTGTGGTATGGAACGTGGTTATATACGCATTCGAGCATTTGACCGCAGCGCCCTCTCGTCTATAAACGTTGAGCCAATGCATGCAAAGTTTAACGCGATTATATGCGCATTTGATAGCAGCGCCCTCTCCTGTATAGACGTTGAGCGGCTACATGCAACGTTTCATCCATGACAGAAACCCCAGCTCTTGAGTTACTACCACATCTCAGAGCCCCCTACTCGTCCCGCAGTCGTGGCCGAGTGGTAACAGCGATGGACTAGAAATCCATTGGGGTCTCCCCGTACAGGTTCGAATCCTGTCGACTTCGCAAACATTTTTTCTTTTTATGTGAGCACGGACGCCGGACGGACGGACGGACGGACGGACAAGGCTAGAAACCAGGGGGCTTCGCCCCTAAGAAGTATTCTCTGGAAGAGCAAAGAAGGAACAAGGGGAGGGAGGTAACTTCTCAAACATATAAAAGTCTGTTATTGAGTTTTTTATGTGATGAACAGAAATTGTATGTGTCTGTGGGCCACATTTAAACAAAGGTCACAGGTGCGCGTGAAGGATCTATGACGATTACCCACACAAACCTTCAGAAAGTGACCAATTATGTAGCTGCCATGTCAAGTAGAGCACGAATACTGCTTTGCACTATTTAACAACCAATATCAATTGGCAAGGGTGATGCTTATTTGCAAATTGCTGTGACCTGCATCTTGCCAGGAACAAACATCAAGAGCCAGGCTATGCCAGCTTATCCCGTATAAGAAAATGTTTGCTTGCAATCGCGCTATTTTAGGTCAGATTCGATCTGAGTACGAAGGTGTGTAAATATTAGAGGGAACAATTTTGATCGCTCCTTTTTGCATGATCCTTGGCCTGCATCACGGTGCTGAGCGTAAACAATATTGATTAGGAAAACAAGCATTCTGATTGTCGGTCAGTGTTTATATAAAAGGTAGACTGAAAAGGCTTCTCCTAAACCTTTCGTTTATTACTACCTTTACCTGAGTTTCGTCGTCATCATCTATATGAGAGGTCTCAAACACGCGTCCCGCGGGCCGCATGTGGCCAGCGACTCGCTGGGACGCGGCCCTCAAGAATCAAGCGGCCTGCGAACCTTTTTTCCCATGTCTCAAAAGCGGCGCTACATGCGTCATAAGTAAGTCCTCTATCGTAAGTCGATTGGCGCTCATAACGCAGCTCTGCACTTACAACGTGTTCACGTAATTTTATCTACTTCATTTCTTTTGGACACAGAATTGTTTTGCCTTAAGTTTTGCTTTTGAGCTCTTCCTGATGATAATCACCTGTACAACAACCACACTACTATACTACAAGCGCGAGCTCTTTAGGACGCACCTCGGCTGCAGGAACTCTTGCTCAGTAGAAGAAACTTCAAAAGGGTTCTTAGGAATCTAAAACAGAATTAAACATTACAGGAGGATGCTTAAGCTTCGTCTTTAAGAGTGGAACGTAATAGCTATACATATAAACCCCATCTCGTTCCAAAGTCGTGCAACTTGTCTGCGTGGCCTGTGTAATCGCGCGACCTGAAGAGGCCAACACGCTTTTAAGAGGCGTGCGCGTGCGTGCGTGCGTGCGTGCGTGCGTGCGTGCGTGCGTGCGTGCGTGCGTGCGTGCGTGCGTGCGTGCGTGCGTGCGGGCGGGCGGGCGGGCGGGCGGGCGGGCGGGCGGGCGGCCGGGCGGGCGGGCGGCCGGGCGGGCGGGCGGCCGGGCGGGCGGGCGGCCGTGCGGGCGGCCGGGCGGGCGGCCGGGCGGGCGGGCGGGCGGGCGGGCGGGGGCGCGCTTTGTTACTTATGTCAAAATTAGCAATGAAAAACAAAGGGTCTGCGTGGCCATGTGGAAGCGTGTCTGGCTCGCAACCGAAGGGTCGTGGGTTCAACTCGTATCCCGCCTCCGTCTACAATTCTCCAATTTTTTTCGTTAGGGCAAATGAATTACTTTATACATAAATATAGCTCTTTTACGTCACGGCGCTGTGGCTGCGCGTCGGGCGCACTCCCGGCCTGGGCCTGCGGGTGGAAGTCACCATGCGGGAGGTGCATTCCTGCGTTGTCTTTGAAGAAACCGGACTGAAAGCTGCCTTTCCGTTAAAACGCCACGACTAGGACTCTGCCAAAAGAGTTGGGAAAGGTTTAAAGGTCAGTTTTCATGTTTTCTGCCTGCTCGGTTTGTCCGAGAACGTGGATAGGGGCCATAAAAAAGAAAACCAGACGCCACCGGATCACGACTGCTTGTACGGCAAGCACTTTGGGTTGAATTTCTGGATACTTGTGGTCGTCAGATTTATTTGTTTTGTTCCAACATGAACGCGGGAAAACCGCAAAGTTGTACGGACCACCCGCAGACTACGTTCGGTGCGACAAAAATCGTTAATCCAGAGCGTTATTGCGCAATATGCCGTGTTTGCGATTTTTTTCTCAAAATAACAACCCTAATATTCGGTGATTAATACATTTTGTCAATCCTTCCTATCCTTAATTTGTCAGTAAATATTTCTAGACCTGTAGCCAGAACAGTGTTTTCTGGGAAGCCGCCCGAAATGTCAACATCGCGCGATACGCAAAGCGCGCTGCGCTGGACCTCTACCTTTCTAGGGTGGCTATCTGGCCCCTGCAGCCGAATGAGTTTGAGACTCCTGATATATATTGTGAAACGTATTTTGAAAAACTGTATTTCACTATAAATATATGGTGACGAGGGGCCCATTCTACGATTTTACGCACTGTCATTAATTCCTTAGGTCAAGAGCAACTACGATTCAACTTTTAATACTGCGACACAAAGTTGTACCAGTCACGGGTATTTTAGGCGACCCACCTCACTCCTTGACAACCTTTCAATTCACATAAAATATATGTGACCGAGTTAAACAAATGGATGTTGAGTAGTATAAATACGACGTTTTGTAGGTCAGTCTAGATTTTCTTTTACTGCTGTGTCGAAATTAAATAACGCAATTTCTTATTTTTGGTAACTGATAATAAAAGTAGATTATACGAACCTTAAAAGCTATATTACTCGTTTCAAGGCAGAAATAGCGCCTATTGCCAAAGCAAAACGTAAATGTATTCTAATTTAGCGGTTCAAACCTGTTCGATTCGATCTCAACCGTGATCTTTGCTTCCCGGAACTGAACCGGAGCTTAACCGAAAGCCGTGAACCCGAACCCGAACCGAACCGATAAAATATTTCGGTTCGACACCCTGTTTTTCGTCTTTATGTTTTGAACTTTCATGCTTTTTGTCATTCTTTCTTTTATACATTTTTACTGTAATGATATCGAATTATCGGACACATGTACGAATTGCTGTTGTTTACCGGGATTACATTTGGGTCACGTGTTTGACGTTAGAGGAAACGCTACGCAGAATTTCCTGGGTCCCAAACAAAATCAAAAGTATGTTCGATCGGCAAGTTTATTATTCTGCCTTGTATCGAATCGCGTTGGATACTAATAATTTAAAAAGAGCACCGATGTTGTATACAAAAGATGATGGATCATCAGGGCAGAAAGCACCGGCAACAACATCCAAACCCTGCTCTGCCATTTCATATTTATAGAAGTCGACGTTTGAAGTAGCTAGTCAAGATTAATGACAACAACAGACAATATTTTCTCTTAATTTATACATAATGGCTCATTTGAAAACTTTGAGGAGGGTCTGCCTAAACAATAAATGGCTACCACCAACAATAAATCATTATTAATGTTTTCTTAAATCCGTTTTGATTTACTGGACGTCTTTTCACGTTTCGTTTTTTAATAACACTTCCCAAAATACTATTCTTAAAGCTAAACACTGAAATTAGTTGATGTCAAAGTTGAAATGGCATTTGGAATTAACTAGCCCTCATACGGCGTCACATTGTTCATGCTTTAGAGCTCGTGCGGCATATGATTAAGGCTGTGGATAGAAACACAAAAATAATCGGGCGTTTAATCTCAGCCTACAATTAAGCTTTTCTTTTTTCTGGCTTGCAGTGGGTACAATTAAATTATTGCACAAAATAAAAAAGAGAGCCATTGAGCGCACTTCTTTAAAGACACCTGTTTATTTTTAAATACCTTAGTGCCACTTATCATTAGGCAAAAATGTATACAGTAACTGGGCTGTGGACGCAAGCGCAGTGACGTACAATCTTTCCGTCCTTTTCATTCCAACTTGCTTTTTACGTCACAGCAGTTTTCATTTGCGACCGCAGCTATGCTGTGTACAGCTTTAATGTTATCTCGCCCTGACTGTTCGTCTTTAATATAATTTTGCAGAACAAAACTAGATCAGCTACATATTTCGCCCGGAATTTGACGGCGGTAAGGTCCCACATTTTGACATTTGATGTATGAATCTAGTCAAACTTTACCTGCACAACACACATTTTAAGATATCTTTTGTTTTCTTTTTAACGACGAATATTCAAAAAGGAAAAAGAAGGAAGCTACGGGCTACGGTAACGGCGCAGATAACCTGCAATAAGGGTACATAGGCCTGCATATTTAATGCATATATAACAAAAAATCGGTATTCAAGCAAAATTAAAAAAACGAACTGTAAATAACCGACCGAACGAAGCCCTAACTTTTAATGCCACCATTTCCCCCGAGGAAAAGATAGATTCGCTTCCGAGCTGGTACGCCGATTTGCGTTCAATCAACTGCTGCGAGATAAATCGACTCGATAAAGTATTTATGGTTGAAACTTCACTTAACTAGATTGCTCTTTTTATCAAACTAAATCTGACTTGTAGACCGCCGCCTCATTGTTTGTGTAGCTCTCGAGAATCGATTTCGCAAGCCCTTCATTCGCGGGTGACGGCGAAATTGCGTATCGACGCGCAAGTAGCTCCTCGATTTTAGTACAGATTATTTGGTACACCAATCAGTTTAATAGTATGTATTCAAAAATTTATTCGAATAACTTGGGAAACATTTTTGAAGACGGATTAATAATGCAATGAAATCTGCAGTAATAATTTGATCTATCGATCAAACCGTCATATGCAATATTGCGGTTTATGAGGAACGCAGCGCACGCTAACGGAAATCTTGGCCTTCTAGGCACGCCACGCCACGTCGATGCATAGCCACGTCCTCTTTTTATTTTTACAGTTTATTTTTTTTCTTGTTGTTTTCCAAGCTTTCGCAACTGGCGACGTCTACTCGAAGCGTCTCGAAGTCCTCTGTCCTGCCACTTAGCTTTTATTCTTCTCTTAGTTTTAGATTTCTTTTTTTTCATTTTTACATTTGCGTTGCGTGACTTGCGTCGCGCATGCACTTGCAGTCGCGCGCATGTGTGTAACAGCCGGTAACATCTCTTCGACCGCAACCGCCGCGGCACGCTCCACTTTTCAAGGATAAATCAAAGTTAGCTTCTGTGAGAATGTCTGCATTAATAAGGATGAGTTGCGGGTAAAAGCGATTCGCCCTTATGTTAACTGGCACCTGTTATTAAAGTACTATCAAATGACTGGCTCGCAGGATACACTACTTCCGAAAATCCCAACAAGCAACATTGCGCGCGTTGCATTATGGGACCTATTTAGCCATAGAGAGGTGTGGTATAGTTCCGATTTCATTTGCCCGTCGACGAAGTAGTGGAACTCGGCACTGCATGAAAATGAAATCAGAGCTCGCTTGCATTACACCCATTCATCCTCGTGAGAACCCCAGTTGAAACACGAACCTCGAGCGGCCGTAAGGACCTGCCCAGAATTAGCGAGGAGTAGCAGTACGGCTGGTCCCGTCCCACACCTTTCTGACAGCGTCACCCTCCCGACTCAAGGATCATTTAAGGCTAGCGGTCCCACGGCGGCCATGACATACGACGCTTTCCGCGCGTTTTTGAAATCCGATTGTGGCGTGTTCAAGCTTGCTAAAATTATTTGTTATATATCGTCTTGTAGTGTACTACATTATCTTTTTGATGTATGATTTGTTTTCCTAATGCAAAAAGCTAATTCAGTGGGCACCCGCGAATATGGCCCTGTTCGGCAAAACATGGTTTCGTAATACAGTGGTGCAGGGTTCACCATTGGAGCTATTTATTTCAAATCTTAGAATGTTATAGAAAAAGAGTACGTTCATTGTCAACGGAAGCCTTTTTTTGGTTTCTTAGTTTTATTTTGACAGATATTTAATTTAGAAAAACTGACTTCGCGGAAGCACATTCAGTCGCGTATTTTTCGGCACCTACCCTGTCATTTTATTTGAAACTTTTTACAGCTCTTTGCAATTACAGTCGAAAGAGCTACGATAAATTTCATTGTAATATGACCTAAACCTTTTCGGAATGCTCACGTGAAAATTGACAAAAACAGTAATTTTGGGAAACTTCACTTGGTAGTACAGTGGTACAGCTCTTAGGGATTGGCATAGTTGAATAAAATTGTAGGCCCGCAAAGAAGAACATATTCTGCTTTGGAGACGGAGGCCCCTTTTCTAAATTTCAACTTGGAATGTTTATAAAAAAACGTTTCAATATAGGCCAAATCACGAATTTGTTGATAGTCAAAAACGAGTATTTGGACCCCTTTTGGCAGACATTTAGGCATATATTTTTAGTACAAAATAGAGTTTACTGGTACAGATCCTCATTATCAGCTCACATCAACTATTGTCAGTGGCAGTCAGTCGTGGGTAAGTTACTTTTAAAAAGGTAATTATAAATTGTTTGTCAAAATGTATTCAAGTTACAGTTACAGTAACTTAATTTAAAAGTAACGCGTTGCAGTTACTGTTACTTCGTCCTAGTTACTTAGCCGGTTTCAAGATACCTTCGTTTCCGTTTTCCATTTCACTATGAAGATACTAATGACAACTCACAATGACTACGATTTATATTTATTTTGAACTCTCAGAAAGTTATCATTTCACTTTTGGAGATATATAGTAATATTGTCGACTATATTGAATGAAAGGGCTTGCAGCTTCGACATAGGATGAACTAAATAATACATTATTTAGTTGATGATGTAACGCAGCAGCAACTGCTTTTTAAATATCGCTTAACTTTCCCTTTTTGATGCACATCTCGGCCCTTGCTAAAGAGGCGCTCGACGAGTGCGCTGGACTGCAGTGCAGTATTCAGGAGTAAAAATAACTTTGCTAATGTTGGAAACGTCGTTGAGGCTGGAGAACGCTGTCGACGCTTCAGCCTTCCATCGTTCCGTCTCCATGCCTAGCGGTATAGTCTTCAGAAATGAAAATCTAAACTCACACCGAGGTGCTTGCGAAGGTTGGAGGGAGAGTACCTACAGGCTGCGTATGCTTTTTTGCAGTGTTTGCAGTGAGCAGAGAAGTTATGGCCACAATATTCTACAAGGTCAAAGTACAGTTCATAGCCGGGCGACGGTAACACCTGCCGTTCGTCACTCATGACAGCCTCTCGTTTGAGCAAGGTAAAGAAAGGAGTGGAAAAAAATAAAGCAAAGTGGTCTCGGAATGCGTTTCGCATTACTTCTGTAATATTTTTCTATGCAAGTCAGAACAAAAGACTGGACCGTGGATCACGGGCTCACGGCCCCTGGGAAAGGGCAATTCGACCAGTAGAAACATCATATGTGGCAACGGTCAGACAGTTTCTAGCTGGCAGTGACTCGCTTTCGTAAAGAAAGCTAGCCGCGACTGCTGCGGCACCGACGACAGAGCCTCTCGTTCGTGGTTAAACAGTTCACCGTTAGGTGTCTACGCGTCGCATCTTTACGCGAGGTGGCTCTGTCCCTTGACTGAAGAGGCGGGGGAGGGGGGGAGGGGGGGAGTTCATTGAGGCCGGAAAGGGTGAAGACGGGGTGAGAGAGGCACGCACAAATAGGTTGGAATAAAGAAAATGCTAAATGCGCTTAACACAGCCCCGTTTTCTTACGTTACGTTACACTACGTTACGAAAGCTTACGTACAAGCACAACGGGACATCCGTGCTTCATATTAAGCGAGGCTACCAGTTTAAGGAAATAGTTTGGCACGCGACATTCGAGACACGAATGTTTCGGTGACTTATGCCGAACGTAAGAAAACGTAAGAAAACGGTGCTGTGCCTATACCACCCTTTATGGTATTTGCGACAGTTTACGTGCAGAGCCATCGTTACTCTTCGACTTTCAAACGTCAAGTTTCGGCTGCTGCGTTTTCCTCAGATATATACACATCATAAAGCCGCGAAAAAACTGTCAATACACAATACGTTCAAAAGAGAGACTGCGCACATTGCCTGAGGCGTATTTCTCTCCTAGCACATTGGTAGCACATTGGTCGTACGAACACTTTCTGCAGGCATGTTCAAAGCACAGATATGTATGAAGCCAAAGATGCTTGAGGCATGTCCGCAGATAAATCAGTCATCATGTTTCCAGAAAATACCGTTTCTTTTGTGTGCTGCACACGCAGTGTGACTGTTGCTTAAGAGGAATAACAAAGGCGTCGTTCATCGCAATACAAGCAATCACTAACCAACTAAACACGAAGACATACAAAGGAAGAACATGGTATTGAAGAAAAGAGGAAACCAGCACTTTCCCGAAAATATACAAAAATAGTCTGGAAACGGGGACATTACTCGCGGTTCTTCTAGTGGCCTCTTAAATTGCTCGGGAATTTGTAGCTTCATATAGGTTATCTCCAGGTAACCCTTTACTCTCTTTTCTACCGTTTTTCCACCCACTTCATTTTTTTTCCTCATTTATTTGTAGACATATATTTGGGGTCTCCACAGATCTCACGGGACTTGTGGGGCGAACCCGTCGCTGTTGCTCTTGCTGCTTCGCCGGTAATTTTAGGAAGAAATTTACGACGACCATAAACTTCCAAAGCATTCCAGGCCTGTTTCATCAGTTTGGCTTGGACGCAGCGCTCTTTGTTATTTCTTTGAGGTGTAGTATCCATCCTCTTCTTGCCGGGCTGCGTAAACCGAATGAGGCGATGGGACCGGCCGTAATGAAAACACTGTCTCCGATGCACAGCCCGCCGTGCTCGGTCGCCCGGCCGTAAACTGCGGAAGTAATGTGCTCGGCGGTTTGCCACGACGGCGATGACCTTTCGATGGTCCCTTTTCGTCGCTCGCTTTCGTGGCGTTTTCTTGTTGTCGTCGCCAACTTCCTGTGATTCCCTCTGTAAGCTAAACCTCAGTGGCACCTGATCGCGAATTTCTATCACGCTGCGAGCGCAGGCGGATTTGAAAGAACGAAGAGAAAACCGCGCCGAGGAAGTCTTTAATATACGTGCGTTGCATGGTTGTAAAAGCGACTACCTCTTTCATGACGTAGCCGATGATACGCCACTCCAAAGCCTCCTTCACAATTTTGGTCTTTAAGCGAAAGCTATAGTTCAGTCGATCCTTTGTATTCTGCTTCTGTTTCATGCACAGTATACACCTTTCCAAGAAACACTCTACCCCAGGGGCAGCAAACCGTTTTCGAGCCCAGTCACTGGGTTTGAGGCTAGACTCTCACCGGCGTCCTTGCTAACCCTAACCGAGAGGACTGTGATTTCGATAGGCGCAGCCTGCGTAGGCGCAGTTTCAAACAATGCTGGCGGCTAAATTCTCGTCTTTTCCCGCTGTAATTTGTGTTTCATGGTGCACGCATTTTCCCGAGGTCATCGAGAAAGCATTGTACCACATTTGAAAGAAGAAAAAAAAGCAATAAAAACCTATAAACTATGTTTGTTGGGTACGCGCGCGACAGAACGAATGCGACTGGAATGTTAGTTGTCATTTTTCTTTTTTGCAAGTTTCGACGGCGCCGCTCGATTAGCCGCTTGCCAAACGACGAAGCGCTTAGCTGTCGAAAATAATTTACCACAAAAGATAGCCGAAAGGCACGCATTTTTCACGCTCACAAATAACGTGTTTACCGGTGGACAGGACACGGACATACAATTTAGAAAGTGTTAACATTCGAACAATATATTGTACGTACCACACGATGCAGCGTTATCCGAAAAGAATTTATTTGAGAAAGATCTCAAATAACACAGTCACAGTCGACGACAGTCACATCTTGACGATCGGACGGAATCCAAGATGACTTCGTTTTGGGGCACGTTTCGTGGAGAGCTTCCTTTTTCACAACAGCACCAAGTCAAAGGAACGAACGCGACTGACCCGTTTCCACCCCAACCCGGACAACTATTTTTGGAGATGACTGAGGATTCTACGCGGATTATCTCTGGGAGGGGGAGAACAATGTTCGCAAAATCGCGTCGAGGGTCGTTCGACGTCCTTCACCTCCTTCGTTTCCCGTGAATGTCAAGCAGAAAAGCTTGAATGGCAGGCACTTACCAGCCTTATTTCTCACAATGGAAGATAACACAGAAAGGGTACGCAGCACGCATAAAAAAAATAAGTAGAAACTTTCAAGAGGGCGAGAAAACGTCGAATGCAAAACCGCAAAAACACAGGTAGAGAGCCGCGCTGAGCGGGTCTTCACAGTCCCAGAGAGTGGCAGAAAATTTCTAGCTGATAGAGGGCGCGAGAGTCGCACTAGCCGCATCAGCATCAGCAACATGGCGGCGGCCTAGAAGTGGTTTTTGGAAAGGTGTATAACAAGCATTCAATCCTCCGTTTACCCTGTTTACGTAAGTTTTCTCAAAGTTGTACACTCGCCAAGCAACACCTCTGCTTGTTCTCACAAGCTTTACATTGATCTGGCACATCACAGCACTGTGATCGCTAATGCCTGGCTTGGAAGAAAAGCTACGGAGCTTCTTGAAAAAAATGAGTTAGAAGTGAATTCTAGTGTATTTTTACCCCGTGAACCCGAATACCCAAACCATTTGCTGCGCAAGTATTGTTAAACGCGAGAAAACGCGAAAGACAGTCGCTGTACGTGACGTCATCGACGGATCTTTTGGCTGCCCAAGGCTAGGGAGGCGGGGCTTCAGCCCTATTTTGAAATTGCTCGTATGGCTCTCCGGCGCGTCGCATTGAAATATAATTGTGATATCTGTTATTCTAAAGGCCAAATGAACGCAATTCAAGCGTTTTTTCTCAAATGCAGAAGTGCCCCATCTTCCCTTTAACCAGCGTAGAACGGACCAGTTGAGCTGATAGGTTAGTAATAAATCTAAAATATTGCTTGCAAGTGTTGGTTCTATCGCCATTTGTCGGAGTGCTAATAGATCTGTCAAGTTCGCCATTTCTTGATTCAATCGCCCCTGCAGTTGCGATAGCTTACTTGCGAAAGACATTGTCTGAGGTGGGTTTGTTCATTGTATGGCGGTCATGTCACAATAGTGATACTAAAATTTATCTTCAGAAGTGTTCGAATCATACGTATATGTATGAGGGCCTTCGAACATCTTTGAAACATGTTCGCAAATAATTCTGTACGTATGTCTGTACAGAACACCCTACTTTTTGTAGAATGTTTGGGATTGCTCAAATTTTCAC